>LPNX010512468.1:4839-120835 GCA_001517045.1 Pseudotsuga menziesii | reverse complement strand
AAAATAATATGAGTTATGATTGATCTGTGACTTTAGAAAAAACTGTGATCTATGTTTAAAATATACATCTTCTATGTCTTCTAGTATTTGCATCTTCTGAGATCCACGTATTTTGATAAACGCATCTTCTAATATCTACATCTTCTAAGATCTGCATCTCCTGATATCTGTGTTGATGTATTTGTAACTTCGGAATGTATTCACTTGTATATTTTATGTATTGTACCCCGATGTTTATTCCAGGAAGTATCTGTAATGTAATTGAGTCATGGCATACCCTGATGTTCCTATCGGGAGATTCAATAATGTAAACAAGCCATGTAAAGTCATAGTGGGTAACCCTCCTTATTGATCACGGGTTAAAGTCCCCACAGTTGTAGGACCCTAGGGTTATTAGACTCTCCTAGAGAATTCGTCCCTAGTGAGTTATTTTCAAGTCAGGAATTAGTATAAATAGAGAGTGAGCCTCTCTATTTATCACACATTCACTCACACTCAGTTGTAGCACATAATTGAGAGAGAAGAAGTTGCTAGGACAACACAGAGAGAGAGAGAGAGAGAGACTACTATTGTCGGGAGATCATCTTATTGTTTTGAGGGTTTTACTTTTGGTGCTGATTCTATCTCTGAGGAAGTTGTAGGGTTTTCTCCTTTATATTTTCCCCGAGGAAAATATTTGTGTCTATTGTGTATTGTGTTCGATTGTTGTGCTTGTTATTCTCTCAGTTAAAGATCCTAAGATAGTGCTAGCTTTAATGATAAAAATCTAACATGGTATCAAAGCTAACATGAGAAGAAGACACTGTGCAGATGTGAAAACTAGGGCTTCCTATTTTTGGATCTCTCTCCACATATTTTCAACAAAATAAGGTTGGACTGACTCTCCTCTCTAGGGCACATCTTTCTGTCGAAATAGAATCTGATTCTAAGCATTTCCAGGTTTTGACCCGACACTAGTGCCGTAAATTAGGGCTTTCCACATAAGTATAATTTTTGAGTGAGCCAAGGCTTGGATTGATCTCCTCCTCAAAATCAAAGTTTCGAGATCAAGATCAAAGTTTTTGGTTGGATAGAAATCCAGGAAAGTCAAACCCTAATCTGCTCCTGAACTAGCTCTACAAAGATTCAGCTCCAGATCCAGTCTGACATCTTAACCTCGTAAGATCTAAATCTTTTGCATTTCCATTTGAGGTTCTCTATTAAGATGTTTCATCATACCAAGCTTGATGAAAATATTGAGGGAGCTAATAACTTTCGAGCCTGGAAGTATAGGATCTCCCTGGTCTTGAAAGAAAATGAGTTGGACTCTTACATCAATGAAGAGGTTTCAGTTCCAGAGGGATATGAGGCTAAGGCCTTACACAAAAATAAATTGGTCATGGCTAAGAGGATTATTGCTGATTCAATAAAGGATCACCTCATACCACAAGTGTCTTCCCTAAAGACACCTAAAGCTATGTTTGATGCCTTGACAAAACTATTTGAAGGAAAGAACATAAATCAGAAGATGACTCCGAGAAACCAATTGAAGAATGTAAAGATCCAGAATGCGGAGACCATACAGTCTTACTTTAAAAGGGTCTCTCTGATCAAGGAACAGCTGGAGGCGGTAGATGAAGAAGTGGAGAAAGCAGAAATTGTGATGACCACCTTGAATGGTCTACCTAGATCATGGGACTCCTTCATTCAAGGTATTTATGCAAGAAAGAAGCTATTCAAGTTTAGTAGGTTGTGGGAAGAATGATCACAAGAAGAAGCTCGAATAGTAGCCCGAGAAGAAAATATGGGAAGTGAAGATCAAGATCTCATAGTACACTCCAAGAAAAGAAGAAGAAACTTTCATCAACCCAAAGGTAAGCACTTCCACCAGAAAGATAACACTAGAATAGATTTATCTAAACTCAGATGCTATGCATGTGATGAAATAGGACACTTTGCCTGAGATTGTCCTAGAAACAAAAATAGCTCTCACAAGAAGAATGGAAACAAGAGAAGACATCATGCTCATGCTGCAGAGGATGATGAACCTTCCACAAAGAGAATCAAAAAAGAAAGTGATGATTCTTCAAGTGATGAAGAATATGTTTTGATTTTTGCTCTCATGGGAACTATCACACATGGAACCAATGATTGTCTTATAGATAGTGGGGCTTCCAAACATATGGTGGGATTCAAACAATCCTTTGTGAAACTATCTGAACATGAGTCACCTCATGAGGTGAAACTTGGGGATGACTACCAGTATCCAATAAAAGGTAGTGGTGAATCCTCCTATAAGCTAGACTTTGGAAAGTCTATGAAGATGAAAGATGTATTGTTTGTACCAAGACTAAAGAAGAACCTCCTCTCCATATTTGCATTGGATGCAAAAGGAATGAGGGTTGATTCTGTAGATTGCCAAGTTCTTATGTGGCCAAAGGGAAAGACCATTGATGATGAAGTAGTAATTGGGAAACAAGAAGGAGGCCTATACAAATTGAAGGACCAACCAGAACAAGCTTTGGTTCATGACTCAGTAGAGCCAAATGAACTTTGGCACATAAGGCTTGCACATGTGCACTATAGGGCACTACTACTTGTAAGAAAAGTTGTTTGACTTCTTCTAGAAATACATGATAAACATGATGGTATCTGCAAAGGATGTGCGAAAGGAAAGAGCACAAAGAAGAAATTTCCAAGTAGTGAGAGCAAAGAAAAATGAATCTTGGAAATCATTCACTACGATGTATGCGGGCCAATGTCATCCAGATCATTAAGCGCGTATGTATACTATGTTTATTTTATTGATGATTTTTCTAGGAATACATGGATATACTTCCTAAATAACAAAGATGAAGTATTCAACAAGTTCAAGGACTTCAAAGCCTTGATCGAGAACCACATAGAAAAGAAGATCAAGACCTTTCGATCAGATAATGGAGGAGAATTCACATCAAATGAATTCAAAGAGTTATGCAAAGATTTAGGGATTAAGAGGGAGTTAACCACTCGATATAATCCACAACATAATCGGGTTGCAGAAAGGAAGAATAGAACAATCATGGAAGCTGCAAGGACCATGCTTCATGATCAAGATATTCCCATGCATCTATGGGTAGAAGTTGCTAGAACAATGGTGTATGTATAGAACCGTACTCCACAAAGAGTACTCGACAACAAAACACCTGAAGAAGTCTTTTCCGACAAGAAACCAGAAGTCAACCATCTCAGAATATCTGGCTATCCTATATACATACACATTCCAAAAGAAAAGAGGACAAAGTTAGATCCTTATGGAAAGAAGGGTATATTTGTGGCATACAGTGATAGCTCTAAAGCTTACAAAATATACTTCCCAGGATTCAAGAAGATCGACATAAGAAGAGACATAAAATTCAGCAAAGATTTATCTTACAACAAATTTAGAAAGAGAATAGTTGAAGACTCCGAAGAAACAGAAGTGACCAAAATTCAAGATACAACTATGAACGATGCAAATCAAGATGAAGATCGAGAAATAGAAGAACCCCAAGAACCTGTAGATCCATCCCAAGATAAGAATTCTCACAAGAGGAAATCCTGCATGGGTACAAGAGGCTATCCAAGGTGTAAAAAGATATGGGGCTCCAGAAGAAATACACAGAGAGAAGAAAAGAACTAGGTCCTGCTCCAGTTATGTAGCCCTATTATGTGACATCATTGATAAAGAACCTTCCAACTATGAAGAAGTGATAGAGAAGAAAGAATGGAAGGATGCTATGATTGAGGAGTACCAGTCGATCATGAAGAATGATGTCTGGGATGTTGTTCCTAGACCAAAAGGGAAGTCTATCGTGACTTCCAAGTGGATTTGCAAAATCAAGCATGTTGCAGATGGTAGCATAGAGAAATATAAAGCAAGATTTGTGGCTCGTGGCTTCTCCCAGAAAGAAGGAATAGATTATGAAGAAACTTTTGCACCTATAGCTAGATACACTTCCATCAAATCAATACTTTCTCTGGCTGCAGTGATGAAATGGAAGATATACTAGATGGATGTCAAGACTTCCTTCTTGAATGGTGTAGTGGAAGAGGAAGTGTATGTGGAGCAGCCACTCGGTTTTGAGACACGTGACAGAGAGACTCGTGTGTAAATTGAAGAAAGCCTTCTACGGTTTGAAATAGGCACCCAGGACATGGTACGGCAGAATTGATAGCTTCCTACCTAGTTTGGGCTTTACCAAGAGTAAAGCAGATTCCAACCTTTACTACAAGGTTGAAGAAGGGAACCTAGTGATACTCCTGCTGTATGTAGATGATCTGTTTGTAATAGGTATGGATGGATTGATTGCTGATACGAAGAGGAAGCTTGCTGTCGAGTTCAAAATGAAGGACTTTCGTATGATGCACTATTTTATAGGCATGGAGGTGTGGTAGAATGCAGATGGAATTTCCCTAGGACAAGGGAAGTATGCGGTAGAGATCCTGAAGAGATTCGGGATAATGGTTTGCAAGGCCATTACCACACCTATGGCATCGAACCTGAAACTATTGAGTGATGCTTCATCAGAAGCGGTTGATGCTACGATGTGTCGTCATATGATTGAGTCCATGATGTACCTGATGAATATAAGACCAGATATTTTCTTTGTTGTGAACACATTGAGCCAATTCCTGATAGATCCTAGACATGTTCACTTGATTTCTGCAAAGTATATTTTGAGGTACTTGAAGGGTACAGTTGATTATGGGCTCAAGTATGAGGTGAATCAGAAGATTAACCTAGAGGGTTATGTTGATTCAGATTGGGAAGGAAGTTCCATTGATAGAAAGAGCACTTCAAGGTGATGCTTCAGTATGGGATCAGGTGTGATCTCTTGGTTTAGTAGGAAGCAGTCCTATGTGACACTGAGTACAACTGAAGCAGGGTATGTCGCAGCTTGTTCAACTAGTTGTGAGGTAGTATGGTTAAGGAATCTACTATCTGATTTGTTTGATATCCATTTATATGCTACCTATATATATTGCGACAACCAGATTTGTATGAAGTTGTCAAAGAACCCGATGTTCCATGACAAGTCAAAGCATATTGAGATCAAATATCACCATATCAGGGATATGGTGCAGAGAGGAGCAATGAAGCTCCAGTATGTTGCAACAGACAAACAGATAGCTGATGTGTTGACCAAGCCATTTACCAGAGTGAAGTTTGAGTACTTCAGGGAGAAGCTTGGTGTTCTCCAGATTGAGGTTCCCTCCAAAGGGAAGTGATGAGTCCGTAAGCCATTCTGACATGGTGAGAGGTTTTGTTCCTTCCATGGTAAGATGTAAGTGGAAAGATGATATGATATGATTGTGGGTTGCGTTACCACATGATCAGTGTAGGGCCATTCTGATGTGATTGAGGGATGTGTTCCCACATGATCAAATATAAGTGCTGAACGCCATTCTCTGGGAGAATGGGGGCACCTGGTCAGTTACTAGGAATACTCAGCCTAGAGATGAGGTCCATTCTGATGTGATTGGGAGATGTGTTCCCACATGATCAGATATACATGTTGAAGGGAATTCTCTGGGAGAATGGAGGCACCTCGTCAGTTACAAGGAATCCTCAGCCTAGAGCTGAGAGCCATTCTGATATGACTGTGGGATTGGCTCCCACATGATCAGATGTAAGTGCAGAGCCATTTTGATATGACTATGGGATTGGCTCCCACATGATCAGATATAAGTGTAGAGCCTTTCCCCAGATGATAGATGGTGTGTCCAATCATGCCAACAAATGTAAGTGTAGAGCCTTTCCCCAGATGATAGATGGTGTGTCCTATCATGTTGATGGATGTAAGTGCGGAGCCTTTCTTTGGATGGTAGATGGTGTGTCCTGCCATGCCAGTAGATATAAGTGCTGAGCCCTTCCTTGGATAGTAGATGGTGTATCCTACTATGCCAAAGGATATAAGTGTTATGCCTTTCTTTGGATAGTAGATGGTGTGTCCTGCTATACCAGTAGATGTAAGTGATGTGCCTTTCTCTGGATAGTAGATGGTGTGTCCTACTATGCCAGTAGATGTAAGTGTTGATCCTTTCCTTAGATGATAGATGGTGTGTCATATTATGCCAGTGGATGTGAGTGCTGGGCCTTTCTGACATGGTGGTGGATGTGTTCCTCCCATGGTGAGATGTGAGTTATAGGCATGCCTTTCTGACATGGTGTTGGATGTGTTCCTCTCATGGTCAGATGTAAGTGTTGTGCAGGAAATTCTGACTTAGGGTTAGATATAAGTGTTGAAGAAGACCTACATGGACACTAGGCCTACAACTAGCATGAAAAAGGGTTGTCTCTGTAGAACTTCCTATGACAAGAAGAATCGAGAGATAGAACCTGTGATGATAATCCAACAGTGATTATGATCTAGGGATGATCCAGATCCAGAGATGATCCATATCTAGTGATTTTCCAGATCCAATAATGTTCTAGTTCCAATGATGATCTAGATCCAGTGATGTTAATCCAGAGATGATCCAGATCAAGTGATGTTCTATATCTACTGATGATCCAGATCCAATAACAAAGATGACTTGAAGATGAAGATAAATTGATGATGATCCAAATGATATAGAGAAGAAGATATGTGCTGATAAATTGTGGTGAGAGAATACCTTCCTAGTTAAGAGGGAGTGTTGATGTATTTGTAACTTCGGAATGTATTCACTTGTATATTTTATGTATTGTACCCCGATGTTTATTTCGGGAAGTATCTGTAATGTAATTGAGTCATGTCATACCTCGATGTTCCTATCATGAGATTCAACAATGTAAACAAGTCATGTAAAGTCATAGTGGGTAACCCTCCTTATGGATCAAGGGTTAAATACCCCACAGTTGTGGGGACATAGGGTTATTAGAATCTCTTAGAGAAGTCAGCCCTAATGAGTTATTGTCAATTTGGGAATTAGTATAAATAGAGAGTGAGCCTCTCTATTTATCACACATTCAAACACACTCAATTGTAGCACATAACTGAGAGAGAAGAATTTGTTGGGCCAAGAGAGAGAGAGAGACTATTGTTGTTAGGAGATCGTCTTACTATTTTTGGGGTTTTACTTTTGGTGTTGATTCTATCTTTGAGGAAGTTGCGGGGTTTTCTCCTTTATGGTTTACCCGAGGAAAATATTTGTGTCTATTGTCTATTTGAAGCGAATATTTATTCGCTTGTAGAAATAATATTACCAGAAAATTTGGTAAATGAGATAAGCCATAATAATATATAAATAGATGATAGAATATGAATTGATATGATACATTTACAATGGTTGGACTTATATATGTCCATTCGTGACTTTTCAACCTAAAATCATGACTCTTTGATAATTATTAATTATTAATTAATAATTATCTATTAATATTATTTTTAATATTTATATATTTTATGTTCGTTACATTTCCTTCCCCTTAAGGGAATCTTTGTCCTCAAAGATGTATTTGACATTAATGTCTGATTTATTTTAATCTGTCATCTCGAAATTCTTTCCATTTTGTATTTGCGACATTTGAGGAGATGAGCCAATATGAATTACGGATTCCCCAGGAGAATTGTCGCATCGTATCTGCTGTGGTCCATCCCAGATCTATTTTTATCGTATCTCTTAGATATTTTTGTGGGACAACTCGTCTCAAGTGTTGCTTGTTATGTCGATATTTTCGCATGTCCACATAAGTCTTCTGTGAATATTCATTTTGAACTTGTCGTTGGTCAAAATGATGATTATAATTAGGATGTCTGTAAGGTGTAGGTGTTGTTTGTTCTTCTTCCTTTTGGATTGCGACGAAGGCTTTCTTCACTTCCTCGATTTGTGCTTCTTGGTTATCTAGTAGATTGTTACGATTCTGAATCTTCTCGATTCCTTCCTCTTGCGACTTTTTTTTAATTTCTAGCTCCTTGAGTTGGTTATGTGGTTCTTGATTACTATTATTTACACACTGATTTTCTTCTTGCTTTTCTAGTGATTTTCCTTCGAGGTCTTCACCAGATTGTTCCCTCTTGCTGTTTTTTTTCAATTTTTTGATTCTTGTAATCAGGGTTTTGTTGTGATTTCTTAATCTGAAAATTTCTTCAGAATTGTTGGATATTATTTTATTACTCTTTGCGATCTCTAGCTTGTGTTCTTTTTTAGAGTCGCTATTTTGTTGTTGAAGAACTTTTATCTGTTGTCGATACTGATCGACCACTGATTCTTGCTCTGTTAATTTCTATCGTATGTGCGTCAGTTCTTCATCCATGTTGCTAACGATTTTGTTCAAGCGGATTGTTTCTACTTCGTAATCACTTATTTCTTTCTTTATATCTTGATTTGTTAGTCTCTGATTGAAATCACTTTTGTCTTTTAATTTCTTAATCTGTGAAATCAAGTCTTGACTATGATTCTTCAAACGAGTGATTTCTTCATCCTTACTAGTGACAATTTTTTCAACTTCTTTCTGCTACTTTTGTTCTGACTTCTGATTACCCTGTGAAATCATGTTTGATATATCCTGGAATTCTTCAGATGTTGGAGGTTCTATTTCTGACTTCATTGTAATATCTTGAAATGTGATTCTCTTCCGGTTATAGGAAAATGTTAGAAACTTCTTTTCGGCATTTAAGATGAAAGTCCCCAACGTTTTTATCCAGGGTAAACCCAAAATTATGTCACCGTCAAAGCTCCATAAGGAACTAACAATGAATTTCGATGTGACCATATAATCTCCAACACTCAATTGTAAGCCACTTATTTCAGTTTGTTTTTTGTCCAAAAAGTCTAGCTCTTCCCTTATATTTGACTCAGGAATCACTAAATGGTTAGCGAATTTAGTGCTAATATAATTATTTCTTTCCGCAGGTGCAATAGAAATGGTGATATCCTTCCCTGCAAGTGTCCCTTTAATTCTAAATAATATTGAAACATTTTTTGGTAAGGTGATAGGAAAATTTTGCTTCTTTTCAATATTAAAATCCATATTCTTGAGTTTTTTTCTGAAGTTTAATCAATATCTCCTTCTTTTTTTCCAATAGTTTGTAAAAATGTCAGTAGATTGGGTGGTTGGGAGGAGTAAGTGTTACCTTCCCCACCTAGGTTCAATTCTCACTTCTTTATTATTTAATATCCAATAAGGGGTTGTTTTATAAAACCACGAGCTTGTTTTATAAAACCATGAGCCTTTGTTTTCTTCTTTCCTTTTTTTCTTTTTATCTTTTTACGTTCTTCTCCTTTAGATTACTTTCTCTCTCTCTCTCTCTCTTTTATTTTTTATTCTTCCTTCTTCTCTTTCTCTTTTCTTTTTTTTTATTTTGTTTTTACTTCTCACCCTTTTTTTTGGAAACCTGGGTGATGCACTTTTTACTTTTTTTCTTTTTTTTAACTCTTTTTTTTTTCTTTCCCTTTTTTTTTCTTCTTGTTTTTCTAATTCAATTTTGCTGTAGTTTCCTTCAAATTTGCAGCCTCTATCCTTCAAATTTGCAGCCGATATTTCTTCAAGGATTTTTTTTTTTAATAATAATTTTTATATATATATTTTTCGTCAATTTGAAATCTGGGAATGGCCAAAGCCAGGACTGGTCAAAGACCAAGTGTACAGAGAAACTCTGAAATTACTCAGATACAATCTGAAATTTTGGCTAAAATCCCGAATGAGCACAAGCCTAAGAAAGGGCTAGCTCTGATACCACTGAAGCGAATATTTATTCGCTTGTAGAAATAATATTACCAGAAAATTTGGTAAATGAGATAAGCCATAATAATATATAAATAGATGATAGAATATGAATTGATATGATACATTTACAATGGTTGGACTTATATATGTCCATTCGTGACTTTTCAACCTAAAATCATGACTCTTTGATAATTATTAATTATTAATTAATAATTATCTATTAATATTATTTTTAATATTTATATATTTTATGTTCGTTACACTATTGTGTTTGATTGTTGTTCTTGTTATTCTCTTAGTTAAATATCCTAAGATAATGCTATCTTGAATGATAAAAATCTAACAATCTGCATTGTTCAATATCTTGTGCCTATGTCTCCTGAAATCTCAGCACTTCATAACTTGTGTGTTTTATGCAATCAATGGTGTGAGATTTGCATATCCTGTAGTATTAATACTTGGCTATTTCAATGATCCACAATCTACATTACTTACTGTATCAGTTCTTCACACATCCTAGTGCAAGGATGTTAGATTTTCTACTTTAATTGATTATGATATTTATTTGAAATAATAACAAGCACAACAAGATATATAAGATACACAAGAAACAATATTTTCCATGCGAAAACCATAAAGGATAAAAGCCCACAAACTTCCTCACAATAGTTCTGTCACTAATGCAATGTCATAAGTCGAAAAAACCCAAGAATAATAAGTCTTTTGCAACTCTCTCTCTTTATCCTCTAGCGAACTTGTCCTCTCTCTCTAATGTGAACTTAAGAGTAAGTGAGTGTGTATCAAATGATGGAAGCAACCTCTGTATTTATATTCTTCAATTGTGTGACTCACTTAACTAACTAGGTTGGTGAGGTTCTCTAATTGGGGCTGACCTACCTAGGAAGACTCAAAACATACATTTCACATTGTTTCTTCTGGGGACTATTTCTCCGACTTACCACAAAGGTTTTAATTCAACGACTAAAAATAATAATGAAATCATGAATGGAGGGAAAACATCTCCAATGGGGGTACAACACTATCCAATAACAATATACAACATAAAATCCTTCTAAGTTAGAATTATAGAAACAAGGGAATCCTTCTAGTTTGCGACTATATGTTGTTCTTCTTCTAGATCAATGAGCCATTGATACCCCAAAATATTAGAAGCTTGACAAATCAAAATATCACATCTTCTTCATATTCAAGCTTACTTTAGCATCTCCACCTCTTGGTTATTTATACTACTCTTGTTCAATAGGTATGTCCATAAGTTGGGATTTCTTTGAGTTGCTTACGTCTATACTTTCTTACTTCTTGGTTAAGATAACCACCTCATTCTATTTCTTGTTGGCACGCATCTTCTTGCAATTCATCCTCGTGGGTTTCACGCACTTAGGTACTTTGATTTGGTGGTATCTACGCATATGAGACCCATGAATGTGTGGGATTTGCACACTTTTGAGACTTGAATGCATATTTTATATACTTCAAAGTGGAACAAAGACTTCATTACCATCTTGTTTGTTTTCTTCCAGGGAAAATAGTAAGGAACCATATTTATTTAAAAATGTATTAACGTTGGTGAATCTTACCAATTCTTAAAATCTCAAGTATAAAATATTTGGCGATATTTTTCTAAAAATATTTTAATCGATAAGGATTTCATATAGTTTATATAACAATTTGGTGATTTTTGAGTGAAAATAAATTTACCCCTTTAAAATTGGGCGAAAGAGAACTTCAAAAAATGTTAATTGGTGAATCGTTTTTTGGAAATAAACATGGAAAATATCCCATAGGAGAAATTTATCCCCTAAAATTTTCTTTGTTTGCTTCATGCTTTCCATCCATTTTGTTCAGCTCACATCAATGAAAACATGAAGGTTCAAGAGGGCAGACATGCGGTTCATCATAAATCTCACCAACAAAACCCCAGACACTGACCATTTTGGCATCACTTGCAAGCAGGAAAAGTCTCATTGGAGGTATTAAGGGGAAATACAAAAACCAATATTCCATAGTGTTGAAGGGATTTAACAAGTGATCTTACATATTTAGCATTCATTCATTAATTGCACCACATATCCATAATTTGTACATCAAGCAAAGAATACATTTATTACGACACCATTATACATCATTCATATGCATATAAAATATAACAATCATCACATTCATTAAAAGTGCACCATCATGGAACATATTTACTCATTTTTATTCATACTGGAACAATCCTACATAACCTATGCAGTGCGCATCAGTACTCTGTAACAATTTTAAACAACCCAACAAAACAAAACATAAAATTCATAAGTGACACGCCAAGCTACTAGCTATCATAGGGTACTTTACCCTTAAGTCCCTTACATATTTATACATCACGTCATGGGGGGAGACCATTACAAAATGAACAAAACTCTTAGTTGTTTCTTAACTAAATTCTTCTTTTTGTGTGGTTTTGGTCCAATTGTTTAGTTGTCCCATGATCTTCTCTAGTGCACGACATCAAAGAGAAGCCCAAAACCCACTCCAATATTATGATATTGGTTCACAATGGTTATTTGGATATTACACCAATATAGAACCATCTAACTATGGTTCTACAAGGCACTGAGAGGGATCAAATATACAAAGCTTTCACAACTAAAATACAACATACATCTTTCTTACCATGACTATGACACACATATTTCTTACCACTATGTTGCAACACACTGATGCATGCATTCTTATTTTTAATTATTATTTTTATGTGATGAATATGCAATACCCTCTCACGAGTATGTTACAACACACTAATGCATGTATTCTGATTTTTCATTTTTACTATTATTATTTTTATCGAACCAATGCACACTTCCCTCTCACCATTATGCTACAACACACCGGTGCATGCATTTTTTATGGGACAGAGGAATACTTCTCCCACATCTGAGGTGTAGAAATTCCTTCTCAACACAATTATCTAAATACATATTATTATCTTATGGATAATGTTGTAGTCATGTTGCTTCTTTCTTTCAATAAATTTATATAATATTTGACTTAATATTATAATAAAATATATAGTTATCAAATAGATATAATTAGATGAGATGAAGTGAAAGTAGTTAAGTGCACATTCCATTGCATATAGTTGGGCTTACAATCACCTTGAATTTTTTTAATGGTTTCTGCATTGGTGTTTTCACCCCGATCCTAAACACCTGGAGTTGACATTTGACATTATGTTTTTTATAATTTTAATTATTTTTTGTGATCAAGGAGAGATTATTTCTCATTTTTTTCACAACAATGATTAAAGGATTATATTAGAAGGGTTGTGGTTTTCATATATAGCTAGAGTTACAAAATTCAAGGATTGTATGCACTATATCCATGCCTCTAGTCTTCTTGTGAACATGTTCCATCCAAATATTTCCTCGCATTGAAACTTCTAAAACATCTAGTTTCTAATGGGTCGGTTTACTTATTAACAAACTATACTAAAATAAAAACAAAGTGATAATCCATAATAATAAACCATAAATTTAACTATGCCATGAGTGACAACATTGTTCAAGTTCACTTATGTTGCAATTCGATCTTCTTCCATTTCCTCAATGGAAAGTGTACCTAGATGGTCAAATGAAGATTCAACTATATGTCTTAGGTGAAGAACATCAAAATCCATTATAGTTGCGAGAAAGATACTTGAGGATGAATCAACAAAAGTATCCATGGAAATGTAATAATTGTAGGAGGGGCATAGAGGTAGTCCATCATTTTACCAATCAAAGATTGTAGTATTGTTATAGGAAAGGCCATTTCATCTTTATTTGCTTAGCGATCTATCATGGAAGCCTAAGTTTTAGTGTCTCATTCTTGACACTTATGATGTTCTCACTCATTTTAGTGATGCACTAGTCACTAAATTGGTTCTTCTCTCTTGTATATATCTTTATTTCCTTCTTCCATTAACTTCATTGCTTAGTTGAGGAAGCCATGATTTTGTTGTTATCCTCTACATTCCTCTGAAAGTGTTCTATAACTCAATATATTTCATTCAAATCATAGATTATGTAACATGGATTATGATAGCTGAAGTGTACCATGTAAGGATTACCTTCCCATTAAGAGCCTTCCAATGAAGATTACCTAGACAAAGTCTCCAATTATTGTGACTTTACTAACTCCATTGCTTTTTCCTATAGAGAGTTCCCTTGGAAATGTAAATATTTCCAACTCATTAGTTGTGGTGACGATGGAACCCCAAGAATACACAATATGTTTTCTTACATTGAGGTCCTCAATGATCCCCTTCCCCACCATTGCTTGCACCTACTCACTATCTTACCCTCAAATTTTTGGAGAGTTTTATATAATAGATTATTTCCATTAAATTTGTAGATAATATTCCATGTTGGAATTTTCACCTTATTTTTACTATGGGATCTTATGTGGAACCTAATATTTCTTCACAACAATTTTTAATTATGTTTCCTTTGTTAAATTGAGGTATATGGATATTCTCAATATTTAAGTATTTAGTTGATTTTGCAAGCCAAGATATGAGGAATTATTTTTGGGATTATCAACATAGAGTTAGACATTAGTTTATGATGCATATCCCATAACCCATGAGTATAGTTGCAACTAACTAATTTATCATGGTTTTATAATAATCCACTTAACACTCATTGCATCAGGTATGCCCATAACGGTGAAGAAGTGGAATTGAGACTCTGGAAATGAATTGCATAACATCAATCATAATTTCCTGGGATTTCACCTAGTAACAAATGATTATTGGGAGGTCATCCATTCCAAACCGACATAACAAAATTAACCAGAAAATGATTGTTAGAAAAACAATATATGGGAGGTCATCCATTCCAAAACGACATAACAAAATTAACCAGCAAATTATTGTTAGAAAATTCTACAGTATATGGAACGACATAACAAAATTAACCAGCAAATGATTGTTATAAAAATAGGATCATAGAGAAATAAAAAAAATATGAAAATATAAAAAACATTACAAAAGAGACACCAAATATAATGTGGTTCACCCAATATGGGATACATCCACATAGAAATTTCCAGTCCTTTTAGTATACCGTCCAATAAAATGAAACGATACAGCCTGCAACAACCCCACTACACTTCCTCTTCACTCTCTCACAGTCTCTCTCGGACAATCACATAGATCACTTTTACAATGCTACAATACAATACAATACAAAACCATATTAAAATGCCTTCCTTTTATAAAGGGAATACCATGGAAAAATACAACGGGCTTCCAAAAACCATGGGCTCGTAAATCACCCATTATTTACCAAGTCATGACTCTGAAATTACAATATTTTACAAGGAATGTTTCCTAAAATTTCTCTACAGGGGCACTGCCCCTAAATCCTCGCCAGAGGGTGCTACAAAAATAGTACCACCCCCCCCACCTTGTACCCCCCTGGAGACTATAATGAGAGGGGGGGATGGGGGGGACCCCCCCACACCCCCCTGTCAGGTGTTGGGATCCAAACACGACTGACACAACATATCTAAATCAGGAAGATCAAGTTCCACAACCAATAATGATTCATAATCTAATGCAAATGCATGAAAAAGTGCAACATGTGTCTTCTATGGTCATAAAGCAAGACAAGATATATTTGGTTAGAGATATCTATGATAGATATCAACACTCCCAGGAAAAATATTGGAATACTTTCAACACCATTCTAGAATTCGTTATCATGGAAACAACTAGCATGACCATTAATATTCAAGACGTAAAAACATAAAACGTGAAGTGAAGGCTTTGCAGGGTGAGCTTAGGAAGCTCAAGCTTCCCACCTTTGATGGCGATAATTTTGGTGCAGTAACTGAGATGTGGCCACTAGAAATGAAAAAGTATCTGAGGTTGCATGATTACTTAGACAATCAAGAATCCCACATTGCAATATTTAGTCTTCAGGGAAGAGCATAGTGTTTGTGGAAGCGGTTGAAGCAAGTAGAAGGATTAGATGAAATACAAATCTTATGGAGAAAATTTTAGAGGTTATCTAAGCAAGAGTATTTATCCTAGCAGTACTATAAAAAGAAAATGCGAGAGTTATTTGAACTCAAATTGGGTAATAAAACTATGGAAGAGTATGAAAAGCATTTCTTGGAGCTAGTTGGCTATGTCAATTTCATCTAGGATAAGAAAGTTAAAGTTCATCATTTCCTTAATGTAATTCCAGCCTATTACAGAGATAGAATTATATATGATGAAACCCTAACATCAAAACAATGTATTTCGAATATCAAGTGCATGTTTGATCAAAGTAGAAATAGTCATGAAGTGCATAATTCAGTGAATGACATGCTAGAAGAAAAGCATGATGTGAAGGAGAAAGAGGCTAGACTTATCGATGTTAAGAAGGAGTAGTTTAATTCTTAAAAGAAAGAAATTGTAAAGTTTGGTGCAAAGGTGGCCGAGCCAGTGGGGCAGATACCTCCTTTCCAATTAAAATGTTGGAGCTGTGGAAGAGAGAATTATGTCAAATATTTCCCAAAGAAAAGAAAGAATTAATAGGTAATATTGTACAATGTGCAAGAAGATTTTATAGTGGGATATGTAGGTGGAAATTTACCTAGATTGTGTGTAGATTTATGTAATCAACAAGCAGAACATTGGAAATCTAGGGAAAAAGTTGAAGGTAGACCCAGATTGGAAAATCCAAGGGAATACAACTTGCACATTGGATAGAATGACCAATACTATTAGGGACAACGCCAAAGGATGGAAAAAATATTTGTTGATCCTCTACATCCTTAAAGCCGCAGTATGAAAATTCAATAAAATATTGGACATGGGAAGATTTTCCCCAATTTGTTTTGGAAAACTGTAAGATGTAATCAAGTCTGAAATATGTTGTTCATGAGTTTTGAAAAATATAACAATGAGGAGAGTGTTGGTCTTAAGGAGGAGGGGAAGGTAATGTCCCTGGATAATACCCTTGCTTGTATCATGTAATTTTTAAATCTATTTCCCATGTGGAATCACAAATGTAAACATTTAACCTTATTAATATAAATTACAAAAAGGTTTCGGTGGTGGGAGCACCCTAAAGCAAAAGGGGACTAGTAAATTCACCAAGGGAAATGCGGGGAGGTTGTATAGCCTAGAAGGGGGCTAGGTTATAACCTTATAACCCTATTAAACCATAATAAGATCCCTTTTAATATTTTTTTAATCCTAATCCTTTGTGTTATCCATTAAGTTTCACTTAGAGGATTTTTCAAGTGAGCCACCAAGGATTGGAACAAATCACTTGTTCTTACTCAGTGCTCAGAAGTTATGTGGCCTCTTTTGGATGTTCACACCCTTTCGATGGAATTGTAATAAATGACATAGCATGAGGTTCTCTTATGTAAAAGGCTTGGCCTTCTTAGAATTGGTCATCAAGGTCATCATCCTTGAGTGTTTTTTCCCTTGTTAATTATATGACGCTTTTTTAAGCGACATATAATTTTCAAGTTTTTCACTCAAAATCCTCCAAAGTTGGGATGGTGAGTTTGGTAAAGTTTTTCTCAGAAAGGTTATTAAATCCTAGGGTCTATTTATTATACCATTCTAGTCATAGTTTCATAGTTTCGTGAAAATCCGATAAGTTCCCCCTAGGATTTTTTAATTTTTAGTTTTTTAATAAAATCATCGATAAGGTGTCTTTTAATTGTAATATTTCAAAAGGTCATAAACTTGGGCCTACGGATGAAATTTGTTCATGGGGATGCTCATTTTTGGACCCAAGTACCTAAATTACCCCTAAACCCACTTTTGAGAGTCAAATTAGTAATTTTCAATTATTAATTTGGATTTTCTCTCCAAAATGGATCAGAGGGTGAAATAAACGGGAAAATTGGAGAAAATCCAATCCCTAAATCAAAGGCAGCTTGTCTATGACTTGTCTATGAGGTGTCAAATTTGTCGAGGATATTTTCTGGGACATTTATGAGAATAGAGGAGCATCTCCAACCATCAAATGAGGGGCTCTAAATCACTTCCACAAAAGGGGGGCGAATTCACTCATGGAGGGTGGTTTTGCCACTTGGATGAAGTGGTTAGAGGAGATAAAGGCTTCCCAGATAAAGTGGGATAACTCAATATAGGTGGAATCCCTTCAATACAACACTTAGGCCTTCCTCCCACCATTTTCTCAACCCCCAAAATACCTCACACTTGTCAAATTCTCCCCCTTGGGGTTTGAGCTTCTTTTTTGTTATAAAAGCAAAGTTTTCCTCCTTTGTTGAGGATGGATGCAAGAAACCTCTACTATTTTTTAATGTTTCTATTTGATGAATAAAATTGCATACTTTGGAGGTCCATTCGGAGTTATGATATGAATTCTTGCAAGTATTGAGGTGATATTGTTAAAATTTTGAATTGTTTCTTCCTTTTTGCTTAAAATTGCTATTAGATCCAGCTTAGAAGGTCATCCTAAGGAACATAGAGTAGGAATTTACTGTTGTAATTTTCTTACTGGTATTTTTATCTCAAGAGATAGGAGAGTTGTTTTTCATACTCAGTTGTATTTCAACTCTTTCTCATTTCTTGTTTTTGAGTACACTAGATCTAACTCTTTTTATGCAGGGATTTCTCATAAATTTGTTTTGCAAGTTACTTTTTCAAAGGAGGATTTGAACTCAGCTGTATCTTATTATTCTTTAATAATACCTTGAGTTTCATCTTATTTCTACAGGGTCTCCAAATTTCCCATAAGAAGATCAAGCAAGGCTTGAAATTGTTCTCCATCTTCTCAAAGCATTTCTCTCTCATTTGTCCGGTTACTTAGATTGAATATGCAAATTTTATATATCTGATTTAAAGTATGATATTTTAAATATACTCATTTAGCATATCATATAATTTATATTTAGAAATGCATAAAAAAGAATCACCTTTTACTAAATCTAAAGTTGTCATTTCAGTGCTCTAAAAACTAGTAATTTTTTCCAATCTTTTGCAAGTACTGAATTTAGTTTTAGTTTTTATATTTTATTTATTAATTCCATCACATACTAATAATTTAAATTTCTGTTTTTTATCAGGACCAAATAAAAAGAGGAGGAATCTGTGCTCAAAATTCGAGTTTTGGGTCTCCCGGGACACCAAAAAACCCCAATTTTCCCCTCTTCTTCATTCCCCTTCACTCCATAAAGTTGTATAAGTATTTAGACCTATTTTATGGAGTATGAGACATATTTTAATTTCATTTTTATGATATTTTAATCTTAATTAATAAAGAAATCAAGTGGGTTACACATCACCCACAATTCATCCCCCTTAGGGGGATTGGTAGTGTCTCTTTCGTCGTCTGATTTTTTCTAACAATCACATGCACAGAATCCACCTTGTTGAAAGGTTTTTTATATTATTTATTTATTTTCTTTCCCATATTTAAATTTCTTTAAATAGTTTTGTTCCCTCGCTCCTTGCCATGAAGTATTCTCTCTCCACCAACCAAAGGCTTCTTGCCAATTATTGGTGGATGATCAGAAAGTGACACATAGCATGTGGATTCTTTTAGAATTTAGTTTGTATTTTTGATGCCACAATATTTTTGCTTCAATGCAATTGGAACAAACATTTTTCCATTCCGATGTATGCTCTTTCCCATCGCAGGTTTTCCTTGAGCTTTGGGATAATCAAAAGCAGGAATATGCACTACTCAATTATTCACATCTAAATAATTAACTCATAGTAATAAAATAAAAAAACTTCAAAAAATTGTGAAAACTCAACACATCTCCTTTTGACATTATTGGGCAAATTTCTCAAAGGAAGCAAGAACCACTGAATAGTGACCTTGAGATATAGTTAGGCTACACCCTTGTTGGTGTAGTGTTGAACAACTTCTCAGAGACTCCGATTCAACCCACATTTCCGAAGTGAGGAACCAATTTTTTTGTCTTTCCAGATATATTCTCAGTACTTCATAAGTATATCGAAGATATCCTTTCCCTTAAATCAACTTATCTTTAATAATTAAAACTGACCAAAACACATTGCAAAACATTTTCGTTTCAACAACAATTTTGACTCCATTTGGCACTGATATGAGTACACAACAATATTATTTTCATTTTATGATCAGTTTTGTCAATGTTAATCTTTATACACTCATGTTATATGCTGTTGAATGTTTAAACTATTTTGCATAAGTCTTCTGACAGAATTATTTACCAAAAACTCCTAAAAACAACTTAATTTCGTCATTAACAACTAAAATATAAAGATTCTTAGTTGAACTCTTTCTTAGGGACCACCTCGCTTGGCTTCATTAGAATTTTGGCCTAAATGGAGGAGTCAAGATCAAGTGACAGTACTTGACTCGAGACTTTCCCCCAAGGACACACCTAGCAGCTTGAAGATTTCTATTGCGCTTAACCCCCAAGTGTGTGAAAGGAGGCAACACTTTGTTGATTTTTTTCTAAACCCTATTTACCCTCTAACTTTGTTTATGTTGCTAAGTGTGTTTAGGGGAAAGGTCAGTATAGGATCAGGTGGGAAATTAATGGTTTCAATGAACACATTGTTGCATGGGGAAAATTGTTTGTGCATGGTGATGGAAGCGAGCTTTAGACTCTATAAATGAATTGCATAATATCAACCATCATTTCTAGGGATTTCACCTAGTAACAAATGATTCTTGGGAGGTCATCCATTCTAAGAGTCATTTGGATCAAGTGCACTTAACTATGAAGTTTTCCCCATAGTCAAGCCCACTTAGCTTGCTACCCCATTTGTAAAGCATTTGGAAATATTGTGCCTAATGAACTATTTAATTTTGAGTTCCCTTCTCTCTTTTTGTTTAAGGAGTTTCATAGTCCAACAAATGAGATATCATTTTTGGGATTATCTATGTAGAGTAAATCATTAATCTATTACCTCTTTATTGCTCATACATAAAATTTGTTTGGCAATATTATCCCATAAGATTATGTCATAAAATTTATAATTTCTAAAATAACATTATTACTAATGAGGCTTATTTTTATGTTTACAAATAAGTGTTAAGGTCATTTATGATGTATACAATCACCCAAGATGTGGTACCCTAGGGATGTCCACACAAACCAATGTGTTCCAAAGATAATTATAAGGTATTATAGTATATGACATTTAAAGACCAATAGGGTCATAATTAACATTTAGACAAAATATATTTGAAATATTATAATGTATGCATTAATATATTTTTTCAAATTTGATTAATAGTGTTTAAAATATTGTTTTTTATTTGATTTTCCACAAAATGTACATGGTAGCTCTCAGAATTTTTGGTCTCTTTGGAGGCCAATGGATTTTTGGTCAAAGAATTAGGTTTTAGATGCAATAATATTCCAAATAGTCTAAAAAATTCCAATATTTGGGTAGGAATAAAAAAAAATCCAACACAATTTTCAAAAGAATTGGTCTTAATTTCTCAAATCTAGGTTACAAATGCCAATTTCTGGAATTTTGGGTGTCCGAGGGTTTTTTGATGGTGTACCGTCAAAATCAAGATTAAAACAATTAATTTTTTATTTTGCAAAATTAAAATGTTGAATGCCCCTAAAAAATAGTCGTCAATCCAAATGGTCCATTTTTAAACAACTTCATAATATTGTATTGTAAAATAATAATAATAATAATAATCTAGTTTTAAGGTTATATTTGTGGGATTCTAGGACCTCTTTGGAATGAAGTGTACATGTATCCTAGGCCTAGATTTAGAGGTGTATATACCCTATGCCCTCTACATTTGACATAGAGAGTGTAGAAACTCTTATTTTCCACAAAATGTACATATCTCAACTCTCAAGCTTTCAAGCGTTTTGGTCTCTTTGGTGACCAATGGATTTTTGGTCAAAGAATTAGGTTTTGGGTGCAATAATATTCCACATTGTTTGAAAATTTGAGGATTTGGGTAGAAATATGCCATTTTTGAGGCATTATTTTGAAAAATCCGGTCATAATTTTTTAAAATCTAGGTTACAGATGTCAACTTCTAGAATTTTGGGTTCCCAAAAGATTTTTGATGGTGTACCATCAAATTCAAGATCAAAACAATTATATTCTTATTTTGCAAAATTAAAAGGTTAGATTCCCCTAAAAAATGGTCCACTTTTAAACAATCATAATATTGCATTGTAAAATAATAAAAATAATAATATATTTTTAAGGTTATATTTGTGGGACTCTATGAAGTCTTTGGAATGAAAAGTGTACATGTATCATAGCCCAGATTTAAAGGTGTATATACCCTAGGCCCTCTAGATTTGACACAGAGAGCGTACAAACTATTATATAAACTGTTTCTAAGCTTTAGATCTAAAAGTATTTGCAAACAACTCTGTAAAACTCATTTTTAATCATTGTGTTTTATTAGTGTTATTGTTTTATTAAGCATTGTGTTTTATTGTGAAATGGGTGACACAAAAAAGTGTTGTGTTTTCTCGGTGTTGCATGTGAATTTGATGGAGAAAATATTGGCTTGGTTGCCAATAGAGTCTGTATTTAGATTTTGTAGTGTGTCCAAGGAATGGAATGATATTCTCTCATTAAGAGAATTTATAACAAATAAACGAGTTAAGAAATCCCCTAACAGGGATCCATGGCTGGTTCCTATGCAAGACGGTATATCACATAAATGGGAGGAGAATGGTTGGGTTCCTATGCAAGCCCCAGTATCATTGGCTTCTTTCTTCTTCGATCAGACCTAGAAAGGACACCTCGGTTGTCTCATTGTATTTCCTTCAACAATAACGAGAAGAGAAAGTAGAATCAAAAGAAGAAGAAGAAGAAGAAGAAGAAAAAGAAGAAGAAGCACTCCAACAATATTGAGAAGCAGAAGCAAGAAGAGATCCATGTTTTTCCTCAATGTGTTACGGATCTGCAGCTGGCCTCTTCTTGTTGTGTTGTATTCGTTGCAGTGGTATGGATTCACAGATGCAATTTTTTGTTTTCAATCCTTTGACAAGAACGTCTGCAAAACTTCCCAAGTGCATAAATTGCAAGTTTTGTCATATAATAAAGATTTTGTAGGCCAAGAAAATATGGGAAGAATAGAAGTTCCAAGATTTTAAGCATACTTTCTTTTATGTGCAAACTATTGAAACTGTTTCTTAAGTATAAACCTCTTTGCCTACTCGCTTATTATGATTTCTAATATTTGTGAATTTGACTAGATTTGGATTTGAATTTAGTTCACCAACCTACTTGGATGCATCTCTCAATTAATTGTAATGCATTGTATGTGGTTCGACAAAGAAAAACGCATCTACCAAAACATAGTCTTTAAAACTGTTTTAAATTATGCTGAAATTGTTGTTCAGAGAATCTGCAAATATTTTACCAAAATATGCATCAATAAATAGTTTTTGAAAATGTTTTTAGTTGTATTGAAATTGTTGTTAAAAGTTGCAAAAGTTTTACAAAGTGTATTTTTTTCTACATATAGTTTTGGAATACATATGAGATATACTGTTGTACCATTTTTATGCCCATAGGTATTTAGATATTATCTCAGATTTTGGACTTGTTTGAGCGGATCAACAAGATTAAATCAAGTGTAACAAGTGTACAATAGAGATTCATTTCATGGTTGTAGTATATTGTTAAGCTTAAATGCATCTTGATTAAGATTTAAATAAGCTTCAGTTAAAGACTCGTTAAAGAAACGGGTAACAATTTGTTTTTGTTTTTTCATATCATTTTTTTGTTTGTTTTTGTTTATTAAATAGTATTTGTTTTGTGCTTATATTAGCTCTAAAATTATATACTTTAGACTTTGTTTAAGGGCCAACTATCTTCACAAAACTAAGTGGTTGGTTGTTCCTATCGGCATTCACTAATACATTTGGGGGGATTTTTCCATGAAATATTTCCATGTTTTGAACATTCGTGGATTAATACTTCATTTTTTTATCATGGCAAAAAAACCATGGCAATATCAAATTTTTTTAATTTTCGATGAACTTTTGTCTCTATATCAACGATATATGGCTATCTTTAATTTAGCTTTCTTATTTATTTAAATCTTATTTGAAAGGGGGTACAGTTGGGACCTCATCGCAAGAAATAAAATGAACTTATTTTGAGGTACTTTCTATAGATTTGGTAGGATCACTTTGAATTGCCGAGCATACTACCTTTGGTGGAAGCCTTCAAATGCAAGAAGCAAATATTCAAATTATTGGATTTATGGCAGAGCAGGGCAGGCTATATGATGAAAGGAGATGTAATTTTTTATGGACACAGATCGGAGCAAGAAATTAAGAAAAGGAGTCACTTGGACAGGAATTCCACAAAATATTTAGCATAATCTCATATATATAATGAATGCACCTACGACAAACTAATACAAATAATCCTTTAAACTACTAGTAGAAATCACACCCGCCAAACCAATTCCAGCTTTCAATGACTATTGGTTGTTTACATCCAGGTTAGTAAGCATGCATCCTTTTTTGGCCGTAAATAGTTTTTTATTTCCATGTCTTAGGAGGTCGACCTCATCACCAATTTATTTTTGTCATCATTAACCAAAATTTATTTAATTTTCCACATCATCACCATTTTAATTTTATTTTTTATGCCAATACTTGGCCTTCTCTTATGCCCGCATACCCTTCTTCAACTGCCGGTATGGTGGTCTTTGATATTCCAATAAGTATGCCCGCACTGTCCATCTTTAAGGTGCTAGTAGGTGATGTATTCAGATTCCTGCAAGGGATATCTAGATGCCTACAACTAGGGTTTAAAGATGTCTGCAACTCCTCATTTGAGCCATCAAAGATGCCCAAAAATCCCACAAATTCCAGCCGCAAGTCCTTCCTTATGCCCACAGCTCACACCAGGATGCTCGTAGGTGGCCATAAGGGATGCCCGCAGGTGGTGCTGATAAGATGCTCGCAATAGACAATATCTTATGCCCGCAATAGTTTCTATCATGCCCACAATAGTCCTCATTTAGCATGCCCGCATGATCTTTTGGAGATGCGCGCAATCTTTTCCTTATCCATTATTTTGTCATGTTCGTAGCCATCTCTGTCATCAAGCTTGCTTGTCTATTGTCATGTCACCATCTCCTTGTCATATTTGCACCAACATCTTTGTCTTTCCCAAATCATCTTCAAATGACCATAGACTGGGTCATTTGAATTTCTAGATGTTCCATGCTTGTCATGCTTTCTTGTCAATGTCATTATGCATGTCCTTAGTCATCTCTTTCCTTCATGTCTTGTTCCAATTACACCTTCCCATGTCATCATTCTTAGACACCTCTTCGAATCTCTGTTTGTTATTTATTGTTTAATGAAATAATCAATTAAAACTTCTTCTAAACATTGCATCTCTCCAATAGTAAGATGTGTCTCTTCAAAACTTTGTCTTATTTCTTTTTATTAAATTTTCGTTTATTTTTCTAAATACATTCCTGTAGCTTCTTATTTTTCACTAACTTTGTAGGTCCATCTTTTGCATATATGACAATCATAATGCAAACTGAAAGTATGGATGGATAGCCACCTCAACAAGGATCAGATCCATGTCACATTTTGAACTTTTTGATACACACGCATTATCTGGAGATCATTTGAAAATAGGATACCAAACTGTTTAATTTAACACTTGGATAAAATTGTTTTTAACTTGTAAAAACATTTTTTCTTCTACTTTGGAAAATTGATTTCTCCATCATGTGATCACCATAAGGAAACCTACAAGCATGGCTAGATAGCCATTTCAACAATGAACAAGACCATATCACAAGATAAATATGTTGACACAGACACAACATCTGGCAAGCATTTCAAAATAGCTCCTCAACCTCTTTTGAACATCAAAACATATTTCTTCCCATTTTGGTAAACTCCTATTTCACAAGTGTGAACACTCTATGGAGACCTGATGTGAGTAGCAGATGGAAAACTTACCAAAGAATGGATACATGACATTTGATAAATTTACTTGCACAAATATAGCCCTTGGCGGGCATTTCCAACTGACCTCTCAAACTCCTATTTTTAACATTTGGTCAATTTTCTTTTGTTCTCACTATGCAAAATATGTTTTTCCTATTTTTGGCAGATTGATATTTTGCATATGATACTATCATAAGACAACCTGAGGGTATAGATGGATAGTCATTTCACCAAGGAACATGACTATGCTACCTGATCAATTTTGTCATCAAAACAACCCTCCTTGCGGGCATTTCAAAATGCCTTTTTCAATTTCATGAATTTTCTTGTGTTCTTAAAATGCAAAATAATATTTTTTTACCTTTGGCATATTTATATCTTTGTCATACAACACTCCATAGGATAACTGAGACCATTGTTAGATGCACCCATCAACAAACTATAGCCTAACAATTTCATATTATTTTTCTCATCATCCTAGGAGATAAGGCAGGCATTTCCCTGAGGCCACTGAGGTAGTTTTGCCAATACTGGAAGAGTGAAAAACAACGTGAAACTCTGTTTTGGCAAACCATTATCTTTTTTATCAAACATCTTCTTTGATAACCGAGAGCATGTGAGATAGCCTCTTCAACAAGCTGTAGGATGATAGCTTCAGATAATTTTTATCATACACTTATAAGGTACATCGGGCATTTTCCCAAGGCCACATGAGCAAGTTTTTCGAACACTTGGACAGTTTTCTTAGTTTGGTCCAATCTACCTAAAACATTTTTTTGGCAGGTTAATAACTTCTTCCTCGGCTACTACCAAGACAATCTGAAGACATGGTCAAGTAGGCAAAATATCAATCTACAAGACCCCCATATGGTGCGGGAATTTTCTTACACACAATTTGTGGCGGGAATTTTCTTAAGGCTACCTGAGCCAGTTTTCCAATCATTTTCAGGACTTTCTCCAAAATATATTCTGAAACCTCATTTTGGCAGATTCAACTTTTACTTCATGCATGCTTAAGGATAAATAGTAACAACCTCAACGAGGATCAGATCCATGTCACCTTTTGAAATTTTTGATACACATGCATTATCTGGAGATCATTTGAAAATAGGCTTCCAAACTGTTTAATTTAGCACTTACACAAAATTGTTTTTAACTTGTAAAAACAAATTTTCTTCTACTTTGGCAGATTGATTTCTCCCTCATGTGATCACCATAAGGAAACCCACAAGCATGGCTAGATAGCCATTTCAACAATGAACAAGACCATATCACAAGATATATCTATTGAGACACACACAACCTCTAGCAAGCATTTCAAAATAGCTTCTCAACCTCTTTTGTACATCAAAACAAAATTTTCCCATTTTGGGAGACTCCTATTTCACACGTGTGAACACTCTATGGAGACCTGAAGTCAGAAGCAGTTGGACAACTTACCAAAGAATTATGGATCCATGAAATTTGTAAATTTACTTGCACAAAGACAGCCCTTGGCGGGCATATCCAACTGACCTCTCAAACTCCTATTTTTAACACTTGGTGTATTTTCTTTTGTTCTCACCATGCAAAATATTATTTTTCCTATTTTTGGCAGATTGATATTTTGCATATGAGACCATCATAAGACAACCTGAAGGTATGGATGGATAATTAGTTCACCAAGGAACACGACTATGCTACCTGATGAATTTTATCATCAAGCTAACCCCTCCTTGTAGGAATTTCAAAATGCCTTTTCAATTCCCTGAATCTAACACACAACCAATTTTCTTGTGTTTTAAAATGAAAAATAATATTTTTCTTACTTTTGGCAGATTTATATCTTTGTCATACAACACTCCATAGGATAATTGAGACCATTGTTAGATGCACCCATAAACAAACTACAAACTAACACTTTCATATTATTTTTCTCATCATCCTATGAGATAGGGGGGGCATTTCCCTCAGGCCACTGAGGCAGTTTTTCCAGTACTGGTATAGTGCAAAACAACCTGAAACTCTGTTTTGGTAGATCATTATGTTTGTCATCAAAGATATTCTTTGAGAATTGAGACCATGGTGAGATAGCCTCTTCAACAACCTATAGGATGATAGCTTCAGATAATTTTTATCATACACCTACAACGTACAACGAGCATTTACCCAAGGCCACATGAGCCATTTTTTCCAACATGGAGACAATTTTCTTAATCTGGTCCAATCTCCCTAAAACACTGTTTTGGAAGGTTCATAACCCCTCTTTGTGGGAATTTCAAAATGCCTTTTCAATTTCCTAAATCTAACACTAAACCAATTTTCTGTGTTTTAAAATGAAAAATAATATTTTTCTTACTTTTGGCAGATTTATATCTTTGTCATACAACACTCCACAGGATAACTGAGACCATTGTTAGATGTACCCATCAACAAACTATAGCTTAACACTTTCATATTATTTTTCTCATCATCCTATGAGATACGACGAGCATTTCCCTTAGGCCACTGAGGCAGTTTTGCCAGTACTGGTATAGTGCAAAACAACCTGAAACTCTGTTTTGGCAGACCATTATCTTTGTCATTAAAGATGGTCTTTAAGAACTGAGACCATGTTGAGATAGCCTCTTCAAAAACCTGTAGGATGATAGCTTCAGAAATTTTTTATCATAAACCTATAAGGGCCACATGAGCCATTTTTTCCAACACGAAGACAATTTTCTTAGTCTGGTCCAATCTCCCTAAACACTATTTTGGCAGGTTCATAACATTGTTTTCTTCAGCTACTTCCAAGACAATCTGAAGACATGGTCAGGTAGGCCAATATCAATCTACAAGACCGCCATATGGTGCGGGCATTTTCTTCAACACAGAATTTGTGGTAGGCATTTTACTAAGGCTACCTGAGCCATTTTTCCAACACTTAGTCATTTTCAAGACTTTCTCCAAAATATATTCTGAAACCTCATTTTGGCAGATTCAACTTTTTCTTCAAACGTGCTTAAGGAGAAATAATAGCCACCTCTACAAGGATCAGATCCATGCCACCTTTTGAACTTTTTGATACACACACATTATCTGGAGATCATTTGAAAATAGGCTTCCAAACTGTTTAATTTAACACTTAGACAAAATTGTTTTTAACTTGTAAGAACAATTTTTCATCTACTTTGGCAGATTGATTTCTCCCTCATGTGATCACCATAAGGAAACCTACAAGCATAGATAGATATCCATTTCAACAATGAACAAGAACATATCACAAGATAAATCTGTTGATACACACACAACCTCTGGAAAGCATTTCAAAATTGCTTCTCAACCTCTTTTGAACATCAAAACATATTTCTTCCCATTTTGGCAGACTCCTATTTCACACGTGTGAACATTCTATGGAGACCTGAAGTTAGGAGCAGATCGGCAACTTACCAAAGACTGGAACCATGACATTTGATAAATTTACTTGCACAAAGACATCCCTTGGCAGGCATTTTCAACTGACCTCTCAAACTCCTATTTTTAACACTTGGTCAATTTTCTTTTGTTCTTACTATGCAAAATATTATTTTTCCTATTTTTGGCAGATTGATATTTTGCATATGAGACCATCATAAGACAACCTGAAGGTATGGCTGGATATTCTGTTCACCAAGGAACATGACTATGCTATCTGATGAATTTTATCATCAAACTAACCCCTCCTTGCGGGAATTTCAAAATGCCTTTTCAATTTCTTGAATCTAACACAACCAATTTTCTTTTGTTTTAAAATGAAAAATAATATTTTTCTTACTTTTGACAGATTTATATCTTTGTCATACAACACTCCACAGGATAAATAAGACCATTGTTAGATGCACCCATCAACAAACTATAGCCTAACGCTTTCATATTATTTTTGTCATCATCCTATGAGATAGGGCGGGCATTTCGCTTAGGCCACTGAGGCAGTTTTGCCAGTACTGGTATAGTGCAAAAGAACCTGAAACTCTGTTTTGGAAGAACATTATCTTTGTAATCAAAGATATTCTTTGAGGACTGATACCATGGTGAGATAGCCTCTTCAACAACCTTTAGGATGATAGCTTCAGATAATTTTTATCATACACCTATAACGTACGATGGGAATTTACCCAAGGCCACATGAGCCATTTTTTCCAACACGAAGACAATTTTCTTAGTCTAGTCCAATCTCCCTAAAACACTGTTTTGGTAGGTTCATAACCCCTCCTTGCGGGAATTTCAAAATGCCTTTTCAATTTCCTGAATCTAACACTTAACCAATTTTCTTGTGTTTTAAAATGAAAAATAATATTTTTCTTAGTTTTGGCAGATTTATATCTTTGTCATACAACACTCCACATAATAACTGAGACCATTGTTAGATGCACCCATCAACAAACTATATCCTAACACTTTCATATTATTTTTCTTACCATCCTATGAGATAGGGCGGGCATTTCCCTCAGGCCACTGAGGCAGTTTTGCCAGTACTGGTATAGTGCAAAACAGCTTGAAACTCTGTTTTGGCAGACCATTATCTTTGTCATCAAAGATCTTCTTTGAGAATTGAGACCATGGTGAGATAGCCTCTTCAACAATCTGTAGGATGATAGCTTTAGATAATTTTTGTCATACACCTATAACGTACGGCAGGCATTTACCCAAGGCCACATGAGCCATTTTTTTCAACCCGAAGACAATTTTCTTAGTCTGGTCCAATCTCCCTAAAACACTGTTTTGGCAAGTTCATAAACCCTCCTTGCGGGAATTTCAAAATGCCTTTTCAATTTCCTGAATCTAACACTCAACCAATTTTCTTGTGTTTTAAAATGAAAAATAATATTTTTCTTACTTTTGGCAAATTTATATCTTTGTCATACAACTATCCACAGGATAACTGTGACCATTGTTAGATGCACCCATCAACAAATTATATCCTAACACTTTCATATTATTTTTCTCATCATCCTATGAGATAGGGCGGGCATTTCCCTGAGGCCACTGAGTCAGTGTTGCCAGTACTGGAATAGTGAAAAACAACCTGAAACTCTATTTTGGTAGACCATTATCTTTGTCATCAAACATCTTCTTTGAGAGTTGAGACCATGGCGAGATATCCTCTTCGACAAGCTGTAGAATGATAGCTTCAGATAATTTTTATCATACACCTATAAGGTATGGTAGGAATTTTCCCAAGGCCACATGAGCCACTTTTTCCAACATTTGGATAATTTTCTTAGTCTCGTCCAATCTGCCTAAAACAATGTTTTGGCAGGTTCATAACTTCTTCCTCAGCTACTTCCAAGACAATCTAAATACATTGTCAGGTAATCCAAATATCAATCTACAATACCCCCATACGGTGCGGGCATTTTCTTCAACACACAATTTATGCCGAGCATTTTCTTAAGGCTACCTGAGCCATTTTTCCATCACTTCGTCATTTTCAGGACTTTCTCCAAAATATATTCTGAAACCTCATTTTGGTAGATTCAACTTTTTCTTCAAACATGCTTAAGGAGACATAATAGCCACCTCAACAAGGATCATATCCATGTCACCTTTTGAACTTTTTGATACACACGCATTATCTAGAGATCATTTGAAAATAGGCTTCCAAACTATTTAATTTCACACTTGGACACAATTGTTTTTAACTTGTAAAAACAATTTTTCTTCTACTTTGGCAGGTTGATTTCTCCCTCATGTGATCACCATATAGAAACCTACAAGCATGTCTAGATATCCATTTCAACAATGAACAAGACCATATCACAAGATAAATTTGTTGACACACACACAACCTTTGGAAAGCATTTCAAAATAGCTTCTCAAACTCTTTTAAACATCAAAACATATTTCTTCCCATTTTGGCAGAATCCTATTTCACACGTGTGAACACCCTATGGAGACATGAAGTCAAGAGCAGATGGACAACTTACCAAAGAATGGATCCATGACATTTGATAAATTTACTTTCACAAAGACAGCCCTTGGCAGACATTTCCATCTGACCACTCAAACTCCTCTTTTTAACACGGTCAATTTTCTTTTGTTCTCACTATGCAAAATATTATTTTTCATATTTTTGACAGATTGATATTTTGCATATGGGACCATCATAAGACAACCTGAAGGTATGGCTAGATAGTCAATTCACTAAGGAACATGACTATGCTACCTGATGAATTTTATCATCAAACTAAACCCTCCTTGCAGGAATTTCAAAATGCCATTTCAATTTCCTGAATCTAACACAACCAATTTTCTTATGTTAGATTACAATGCAAAATAATATTTTTCTTACTTTTGGCAGATTTATATCTTCGTCATACAACACTCCACAGGATAACTAAGACCATTGTTAGATGCACCCATCAAGAAAACTATAGCCTAACACTTTCATATTATTTTTCTTCTCATCCTATGAGATAGGGAGGGCATTTCCTTGAGGCCATTGAGGCAGTTTTTCTAGTACTGGAATAGTGCAAAACAGCTTGAAACTCTATTTCGGCAGACCATTATCTTTTTCATCAAACATATTAGTTAAGTACTGAGACCATGGTGAGATATCCTTTTCAACAAGCTGTAGGATGATAGCTTCGGGTAATTTTTATCATACACCTATAAGGTACGGCGGGCATTTTCCCAAGGCCACATGAGCCAGTTTTTCCAACACTTGGACAATTTTAGTCTGGTCCAATCTTCCTAAAACACTATTTTGGCAGGTTCATAACTTTTCCTCAACTACTTCCAAGACAATATAAAGACATGGTCAGGTAGGCCAAATATCAATATACAAGACCCCCATATGGTGTGGAAAGTTTCTTCAACACACAATTTGTGGCGGGCATTTTCTTAAGGCTACCTGATCTAGTTTTCCAACACTTAGTCATTTTCAGGACTTTCTCCAAAATATATTCTGAAACCTCATTTTGGCAGATTCAACTTTTTCTTCAGACATGCTTAGGGATAAATAATACCATGGTTAGTTAGACAAACCAACACACTACAAGCACTAGTACAAAATGAGGAATTAGCTACTAGGTGACTACAAATTTTAGTCACCACAGGTTTTTCAAGTGATTTACTACTAAATATGAGCAATTTTGATTGACCCAACTATAAATGACTAAAATTAACGACTAATTTAGTCACCAATTAACAAAGATGGCTAGATAATAAGTGATAGAGTTAAAAGTGATTAACATAAACGCCCAATTTTGGTCACGACATAAAAAATGACTAGCTAGAAGAATACGAAATAGTCATTTATGTTAGTCATTTTTAATTTTGTCAAGGAAAATTGCAATTTTGACATTAATGAAGTGTAAACTTTGTAAATTGTCTACCTTCTATTGGTAATATTGGTGCCATGCACCTTGATATTCAAAGATCCAACAAAGAAATTGCATGAATTTTCTTTTAACCATCTTTATTCATATTGCACCATTGAAGCAAACCGTTAAGCGTGTGCCAAATTAGGAAAAATAGGTTCCTACGTCAATTACGAATTATTATGTACCGGAACCAGTACCATATTGATACCTAGAAGAATCATAGCTAGTTGTTGATCCTTCAATGTAAGAGTCTCAAGTCCCATACTGAGGTGCTTTTCTAACTTCAATATAACTATCATGATCTATGACTGTCAAACTAGGCGCTGCACCAGTCGACGTAGCTTCACTGGGCTCAGTTCCTTTAAACGTCGTAGCAGTACTTTTCGATCCAATAATAATTGAACCAGTGGAAGAACCAAGAACAATATTTTATCCAATCAAAGACTCACTTGTAATTAAACTGGTGTGCTGACTCAGAACTAGTCTCAGATCCATATGAAGTAAAGGTAGAGGCTTGACCCCATCTCAAAGTTTCAGGTAAATATTTTGATTCCTCGACCTCTTACAGGACTGACCTTGCAGAATATAATATGTATAATGCAGTGATAACCTCTCCTTACCACTATAAAGTTAAACCTCCTAATTTATGCATTAGTGGCCAAGTAAATGTTTCATCGGACATCACCACCCACCTGATTCACGATGTGCATAACTCTTCATGGCCAACGTCCTCGATCCAAGTTTATTATATATACTTATAATATAACAAAAAATACCATTAAATTAAATATTATATTTATATAAAACACAAATTATTACCATTTGCGTTCAAAGAAACGTCATGTCTATATACAGGTCACTCTAGGGCGTTGGGTTTGAAATTCTCGCTAAAAAAGTGGGGAGTGATACAATAAGTATAAAATCATTTTCAAACCGACACATGAACAAGCCATAAAGGACATTAACCTAGGGAAACATAAGTGAATTACATAGGTCCTTATAGCAAGACAAGCACCTTTCAGCAGTTGGTTGATGAAATGATTACTTTCCATACAAAATATTTCAGTTAAAAGATTGCTCAAGAGTAGGGCTAGAATTTGATGACCTACAAAATGTTTTTTCATTTTTTAAACGTATTTGATCGTTTAAAAAAATGTTAACATGTCAACAACTATGTGCAGTAAATTTTCATACCATAAATTTGACAGTTTCTACGTTATGGCTCCCATCATAAATTTTAATAAGTGTGAGTTTGAGGTTTCCATAGGAATTGGCAGGGCCTCTTGACGTGTATGTTTGCTAGTGTCTGACACCATGTCAATGGACCTATTCCCCATCTACATATGAATGTTTGGTTTTGTTTGTCTTCGATTAAAGGCTCATGTTTAAAGCGAAGTCTCCGCCACTTTGCCATTTTTTTTCTTTAGAAATCAATTCCTATCTTAGTCTGCAGGTTAACTCTTCCCCAAATTTCTAAACTGGACAATTCTTTATATAAGGGCATGAATGTTAATTCCGCACGGGAATCATACAATAAAGCCCTTTCTGTTAGCTTTTGTAACCTTATCTCACCTTAACCCAATGGGTCATCATAAAGTAAATGTCCTTCCCTTAACTCATAGTAAGCTGTAGATAAGGACGTGAATGTTAACTCTTCCCATATTTCTAAACTTGAGAATTCTCCGCATAAGGGTCTTAAAAAAAATTGTGGAGTCTTTACATAGTTCTATAATTCGACATTCATATGCATTTGGTATTTTACTAATCTAGACATGTGAATGTATTTATTGGACTTTACTTATATACTGGGGTAATTCAAAGAAACTTAAAATCTACATTTAAATAGCCATTTTATTTAGTGAATTGGGTGAAAGATATATCTGTAATGTAATTTCATAACATGATGTTACAGAATTGGTAACTTCTTTTTAATTTTATTTCAATGTTAAAATAACAATTTTGTTTTTAAAAAATTCAGTATACATAATAAAATCACAAAATTGGAAAGAACAGATTTGCACAAAGCCACAAATGGAATGAATTCCTTCTTTTAACTCCAACTTAAGCCAAAAAATTCAGTATTTATAATAAAATTACAAATTGGAAAGAACATATTTGTACAAAGCCACAAATGAAATGAATTCCTTCTTTTAACTCCAACTTAAGCCTACTCCATAATGGAAGCATTCAAAATTTCAACTGCCCTAAGTCACAACTTTAAGTATTTTTTTATTAATTTTATGAAATTTATAATTTTTATTGTTATTAAAAAGACAATTTTTTTTATAATACAAATTACAAAATAATCTTTTTATAATAAATGATTGTAAATAGTTGTTTTTATTGTAAATGATTGTTTTGATGTATTATTTTATTTTTAATAGAAAAATTTCCTCTAATACAAACTTTTAAAATAAATATAAACTAATTTGATATCAAAAAATTTGGATAAAAACCTAAAGTGACGGTCACTAAAAATACAAGTCGGTCATCAAATTTTGGTTTTAACAGGCAGGCTGGATTTGAAATTCCAGGCCTGCTCAAGGGCCATGCTAGCATCAAAGAAAAAAAGAGAGCTTTCCACCCAACAGCTCGTGGAGTCCATTATTTAATTTGCAGTCAAATTAAAATTAATATTTAGAGTAGAGAAAGTGCACCTAGCCCAGCTCTGCCTAGAAATCATCAGGTAATGCCATAGAACTCTGTCATGTAACTCTGTAGCCGCTTTGAAATCATCAGGAATGCTCGGAGCATGGAAAATAAAATCTGCTTCCAATGTCCCTTTTATGACAGAATTTTCTATGTCTTTATTTTATCTTTCCTAGAAAATTTCAGTTTTGCTTCTTTTACAGAATTTTTGAGGTTTTAAATTCCATTCCCATATATTTTCAGTTTTACAGCATCAGAGCCCTACGCCCTCATTAAACCCTAGTTAATCCTGTCACTCAATAGTGTGGCCTTTAATCCCTGTCGACTCTTTCATGGCTTTGATATGCAGGACGGTTCACTGATCGATTCATCTCGTCGCCTTGATGGAAACTACAGTTTTTTCAAATTTCCTCACTGTTTTTTCTTCTCAAGCCGCTTTATATTGCACTGATGGCGTCTATTCAATTGAAGATATGGAAAAAAATCATAACCAGTCATAACCCACCAACTCCTGTTATCAGCAAAACCCCACATAACATTTGTCAATATCTGCACCCAAAAATCACTCCCATCCATAATCCAGCCACGTCTGGGTAATGCCATAGAATTTATTCTCAACAAATGTGGTTTAACAGATGAAGATATCCCAGAAGCCTTTAAGCATTGCAATAACTTGCTTCATGCAAAATCAAGCCAGAATATGAATGGAGTTTTGGGGTTGTTAAATGGCTGCAGTTTAAGCACCACGACCCAAATTCGAAGGGTAACAGATGATGTGCATATTCGAGAATTTTATTCACTGTAGAAATCCCGTTGCAACCTAATTTAGGGATGTAGGAGGCTTGGATAGCACCATAGCACACTTGAATCATGAAGTCTGCCATTTCAAGGAGGGAGTAAGGAAGTAGAGTGGAGAATCACATTCATGTTTTAGGGGTAAGTCTCCTTAGGTCAATGTTGTTGGGTTACAGGAGACACAGGCAGTTCAATCTGACACATTGGTTCCTTATCATAGAAGACTTCTTATGAAGGCTTTTCTTCGACCTATATCTCTTCGCACATATGCTCCTGGAAATACTGCACGGCTAAATGGATATGAAGAGAGTGCTTTGCCATTTTGCATGTGCATTCTATTCAAAAGATCAAAAGACTTTGGTGGCGAGGTATTTTCACTTGCAGCTACATTCATGAGTGATCTTATTCAGAAAAATCCAGCTTGCTAGTTTGTGCTAGATGTTGTTGGTGTGCCTAATGCTGTTTTGGATGCTATCATGGTTGGTGTCCTTATGCAGATGCAATAGCTTGTATACCACAGTGCTTGGATGCTTTGTGCCTTAATAACCTTGGTATTCAATCTATTAATGATCATGGTCCTCTAAGATGTTTTGTGAAATTGTTTATATAAAAACCTACTTACGAGCTTTGGCAAGTGACACTCCGGGGTCCTTATCATCTGCTTTGGATGAGCTGATGCAACATGCTGCTTATTTCTCAGTGTTCTTCAATGCCGTGATTTGTTTGACGGTTTCATCTTCAAATCTTGTGAACATTGAGCAAACTCGTGGAGAGAAAGAGAGGTGACACTTGTGGGAGGAATTATTCATTTTTCTTGTCCAAATCATGGGAATATAGTGGTTAAGAAGGGAGTTCGAACAGGTTAACCAAGGAAAGAAAGGCGCAGTTGCAAACCCCAGCTTGAAAAAGGAGGGCGCACCACTGGAACTGTCGTCTTCAAATTTACAGAGACTGAGTTGCCAAATAAGACGTATGTTGCAGGAGGCATGAATGGTATGTTTTTAGAGTCTTTAATGAGTTATTGTTTCAGTGTTCTTTAATATCAAAATTTAATCAAAGTGTGAGGGCGCTGCCAATAAAGAGGAGTGGAAGAGAGCTAAGTCGTGGGGGTGAACAGACTGTTACAGTAATAATTTTTCGTTGTCCATTCCTTACCAACTGTCCATCAAAGTCAACTTGTGGAAGGGAAGGATTTATATTGCTGCCACTATGAAGGAAACTATCCAAAAGGGAGTATATCCACCCATTCTCAGGCGTCCATATATTTCAGGAATTGTCAATACACTTCTGGCAAATAATTAACTGTGTAAACATTTCAGACCTCCGTAAATTAGCTACAAAGTCTGTAACGTGACTCTTGCTGCCACATTAATTTGTATCGTCATCTACATTACTAGTATTCATCAACTCAAGAAGAGGATGGTCTTCATCACTCTCAGGCTTGTAATTTCCCTCTTCACAAATATGCAGATTTGAATGCTTCCTGAAGTTTAAATTGTTATGTAATTTTGTTTTTGTTATGCTGTAATTAAATGCTTGATTGTATATCATATTTCCACTTGAAAAACATCATTAAACCATCATCTTGAAATCATAAATACTATTTCAATGGAGTGAAATATTCCACAGTAAGTTACAGCCAACCTCATCACAAGTGGTAGAGGAAATATTTCATCCAAACGGTGTCTTTGGGGTTCGGTATATGCCACAGTCATCTACAACAACATTTATGCCAAGTGTTTGCTAAAATATCTTAACCAAGATAATCACTCCAACACTACTGCCAAGGGGTTACACGCAACATTAACAACAGGATATTAATACTATTCACAAGACTGTGAGAAATCCATAAACCACTTATCAACCAGTGGGGAGAAAAGAACATAAAAAAAACTGTAAACATTTAGTATAGATCAGATGAGGGTTTATGGGTTGGTTCCTGAGTTTTCTAGGCAAGTCTAAAGAATTTGTCTTTTTCTTAGTTGTAATATGGTAGAGAACAAAAGCATGACTCTTCCCACTCATGAAGGTATTATTTGCAGGATTACCTCAATCTCTTGGAATAGTTGCATTTGAAAGTTATGATTTAACCCAAAAAAATTTTGAATGTAAAAAGATATATATGACCTAAAACAAAAAAAAAATGGTCTTCATTTGTATTAAATGTCAAAAAAATGGAAAAACCAAATTATGCTCATCTTTGGGAAACAAGGAACAAGGTACTAGCAAGTTATGTAGCATGAAGGGTTATGGTGACAAAATCGTTTATAGTTTGGAGGGAGCGGAGCACAAATGGAATTTGAGGAATTGAGCATCCAACCATCATTGTTATTTTTAGAATTTCTTGCATAAATATAGGATAGAACCCATCAGTAAGAGAAAGTAGATAAAAAGGCAGCCGGGAGTACATTAAAGAGGGTTGGAAATTAGGGATCGTGAGGGTAGAGCCTTATTCACATCCCAATGGGCCATTTTTTATTCTAGCAAAGGTAGAAATATTTTGGAGGATTCATCTCTCATATGCAAAACCTATCCTCCATTTTTTAGTTCTCTGGTAAGTTTTCCGTGATCTATTTCTTTTTGTATTCCAAGAATTTGATAAAACATGTTTTCAGTTGCAAGGTTATTCTTGCATACTTGTTCCAAGTGTTTCCCTTGCAACTATATTTAAAATATGATTGCAATGAGTGATTCAGTCCATAATATATGTTGTTGTTCTGTGTCAATTGTTGATGTGTTTTGAAGATTATGAGAATGATTGTTCCCCTAAATGCAAGGAATGGGTCTAGTATATATAACTCCTTGGTTTGTGGAAAGATGGTACAACTATGGAATTTAGGATTACCTAATTTCATGGTAATTTAAACTATTGGATTGATTCCTTAATTCCTTATCACGTTTTCTTTTTCATATCTATAGCTGCTAAATGCCTACATACCTTTTTAACACCTATGGTGATTTATGTTGTATTTGAATGTAAATGACTTCCATGCTCATTGAACCAAGCCAACTACATGTTCCACAAGTTCTTTGTAGCTGATAGTTGTATTCATCTTTATTTGGACTGGTTCAACATTGTTGATCGTCTATACATAAACCTCCAGTGCTTGATATAATATACTACTTCGAAATGCTCCATAGCCTCACTGATGATGTTGTTATAGGGGATTTGAGCACCAAAATTCTCATTCAATAGATCATGGGACCTGTTTCTTGTTTTCCAAGCCTTTGGTCACTCAACCAGCTCATTCATAACTATGTTTGAAATCCTTGGAAATTTGGATTTCTAGCTACTACAATGATTGTTTAGGATTGTCTTATACACATATACACTCGAGTATGATCATGAAGGTGTCTCGGTCTTTTTCAAGTATTTGAGAGCCATATTTTTACTTAACAACACAATCGTGTACTCTTCAAGTTAATATCTCTTTGATTTTACAATGGTTGCAATGTTACTGCTGATGCTTTTCCTTTTAGTATGGTATTCTTCATTTGTAGGAATTACTCCCCGTAAGCTTGAAAAATTCAAAAGTCTTCTTCAATGTCCTTGGTCACAAACCAATATCAAATGTATTCAACAAGTCTAAATCCATTCCAGTAGGACTCAGTTTTTATTAAGGTTTTCACCAACCTTCCATGATGACTTGAAATCAGGTCAAAATTTTCTATCTAAACAACTCCAAAACTCAGTCACTAAATGTGAGCCCAAGGCGTAAGAATGTTTCGCAACCAATGCATCAATAATGCTTCTTGAATTCGTGTTCAATCACTGCCCAAAAACAGTGTGTCAGAAACACTCTGCTATCCTCAAACTCTGTTCAAAATTAGTCATGAAGCATGCATTTAGTCTTCAACAAGTGACTATCATCATTCCTCCAAATCTGTCGTGTTTTATTGCTTCATAGATAGCACTCTATCTCTTTTTAGAATTAGTACTTGTACATAGTTTTTGGGTCACCGTAATACTCTCTTTTACACACCAAGCATCCTTCCACATGAGGCATTTGAATTTCCTCTTATATCAGGTCTATATTCAGTCAACCTTCAACTCTCAATGAAAGTCCTCAAATGCTCAATAAACAGTCCTCATGTATGACTTTTAATGATAATGAATTCATGAACTCATGGGAAGACTTCTTTATCAATATCAGTCTGAGATAGTGATCTTAAGGACTTGAACTAAATGCGTGAACAAGAAGGACTAAAATCTCATCCATAAGAACATATAGAGAGCAACGGAAATAGTGATCAAACTAAGACTACTTGCAACCAAGAGAACCAAGTAATACCTTACTGAAATCAGTCCTCAAGTCTTCCTTGATATGTTCTTTTCATATTCTAACTTTGATCCCTTCTCTTAGAATATTCTCCTTCTCTATTCTTCATGTCTTTATTGACTATCCAATAACAATCTTGTTGGTGTTCCAAATAGTCTGATCATACTGGTTTCGCACTGCTTCATATTTCGTCCTGATTTTATCAAGATATCCTGCTTTGTTTTGCTTCAATTTTGTTCAAAAAGATAGTTTAAATGCTTAAAGAGACATGCTACCTAAGACCTAAATTAGTAGTAGGGTCATTTTGGACACAAATATCTTCATATGATGCATATTAAAACATAATCTTAACTTGATATATTTTAACAGGGAAGTAATATTTGCCAATGAGGGATGTAATAAGACTAGATTTTAATAATCCACGAGTTGAAAGTTCCCAGTTTCTCAATCCTTTAGGTAAATCGGGTCTATCCTACCATTGTGAGGATGGACAGGGAGGTGCAAGCATAGTTTGTTTCCGCTTGAGATGACCTCAATAAAAAGGATATTTCCACCAATCCCCTTTTTATAAGATATTATTGTCAAGAATACAATTGTTTGTTTGTAATATAGTAGGTTCAAAGTACTTGTTAGCGAGCAATCATCAAATGGTAATTTTTGAACTTATGAGCTTGTTTCTTCAATTCGTTTTCGGTGTCATGAATGTCCATTTAATAAATAATCTATCCCAGAGGGGCGTTATGAGCTAGTTAGTATAATTTGCATGTTAAATTAAGAATATGATGAGTTAGTATATTATGTATGTTAAATTAAGAATAGAAACCAACCATTGAAAATTCTTAACAAAGACAAATAGGAAAAAGGAAAACAAAGAAGACGCTGAACAATGTTTTTGGATACGGGATGCCTCTTTTGGTTTGTTACAAATTAAACTCTCCAAATCCTTTTTTTTATGCTCTGCTATTCCAGAAATCATGCTTATCTTGTGTTTTGGTATTCATGATAATTGTCTTATCAAGTAGGAAGGACCTAAGAATATTGTCAATTTGGTGGCTCTACAACATCGATATTCATTGCATAGTCACACTTGTGATATTGTAAACGACGACTAGTGCATTATATGAACTTTGAAGAATCATTGCAACCAAAGTGTGAATCTCGTTACTGACTAATTGTTGATTGTTTCTAGAACAACTCTCTGTTACTATTGGTATTATGTTTCCATATTTATGTGGGATATTCCTTGTGTGGAGAACTTTGGAAATTGGTGGTATGTCGGCTTAGTAAGATTGATTTTTTTAGGGTTAGTTCATCTATTTCCCTTTAAATTAGTTTGATAAATTCTCATTGCTATTGTTTCCAAAAATTGTAGGTGTAACCCTTGCACATTCTTGTTGCCTATATATCGCATTTATGCTTGCTGGCCATTTTCTTACATACAACCTCCAAGCAAGTATTTCCCCGTAGATTGTATGCATGGGATCCTAATTTTACCTATGGCCTCAAAAAAAAACATGAAATCAAATTTACACTAGAATTCAGCGTAATGTAGACAGCCGGTAAATGCTCGGTCAAACCAGCTGGAAAACACACTGGAAACTCTCCTCTCAAGATCAACAACCTCAAATCGATACCGTGGCATCACTTTTGAGTTCTTATATTCTTTTCATAATTGATTGCCAGAAATAGAACTATGTCAAAGCAATGATTTGCAGCTGCTCTGCTATGATAATCCATTTCAGAATTTTGTGGAGGTGACCTTCAATTTTATTGTAGAGAATTCACTTAAAAAGACCCACACAGGATTTTATTCATCAATATTTAACTGCAATCTTTCATGTAGCTGTTGTTCCTTCCATTTTTCACTGATGTTTATTCTTGAAGAGAAGTGGCATGAGGTCGAATTTGTTTTTGTTTAAGTGACAAAAAAGAACATTGCTACATTTCCGTTCAAAAATTGTTTGAGAGTCACCATTCACTGCTCCCATTGGATATCGATATGACACTTGATTTGTGCAGGGGTTCTGGTTTTAGCGGTATGTTTGAGCTTGTTCACAAACCTTTCAAATAGCTCCTCTGTTGTATGTGCATTGTTGTTCTATGGTAGATTTGGCCAAAGGAGGGGTAACGCCATTGTAGAACACATGTATTTTCCCAGTTCAAACTATTTTGACTACAATGTGGGTGTGTTACCTGCTACCTCTTAGCTAATGTGCTGTCATTCATCATTTACTGCAGGTATTTTTCTTGAAATCGTTGAAACAACAATGTACTCTTGTATTTCATTCCATGGTCAGCCTTGAAATGAAAGGTTTGGATGAAGAAATATGCTTGAGATAAAATGTATAAGCAGAGAAAGGTGACAATTCAAGAAAATGATCACATAAGTAGAGAAAGGTATGTTTCTATAGTAACTTGGATTACCTTGTACTAGTCCTTCAAGTGAAAATGGTGATGGAAAGTCTGGAGAAATTGTTGAAGATCTTGATTTGAGATGACGGAACATTGAACATATAGGTTCTCAGCGTGCGTTGCTAAACTGTCGTCTTTATACAATGATGTGGATGTTGGAACTGTTCCAATTACATGTATATTTCATTACAAATATTTTGGACATTTAAGTTATAGCATTCAGAACCATCTTATCATCTTCAGGTTTCAAGTTTTTGATCTGACCATACCATTCCCAAACTAGATATTTGATCTTATACATACAACATGACTATTTGCAAGCAATGCCTTCTTTATTGCTAGTGTAGGACAAGGATGAGGAGATTCAAAGTCTTCACTCTGAAATGGTTGGCTATCAACTTGTTTATCGCATGCATCCGTGTCAACTGGAAAGCTCTCTAACACTTTTTCCCTTGTGAAATTTGTGGCTTTCCCGATATGGGCGCCTTCTGGAATTGTTGTAGCATTTGTCCTTATTTTTTGATACAAAATATGGATTAGGATATTTATTGAAAATATCGCAATCAATATTTGGTTTTTTTCTTCTAGACCACTTCATTCATACCTCTCGTCGACAGTAGCTTGTGGTGTTTCTGCATGCTTTGAGGCAATTAGTTGCGGATGGTTAATGAATTATCCCCTTCAGTTAACATGTGGTCATATGCGCATTGCTGTTTAGGTAAGCATTTCATAATTATACTCTTGCTTAGAGAACTGTTAAGCCAGGATATTTTGAATGCACTTTCTGTGTGAAACTAAGAGGTAGGATGTATCTTCCATCGTTGCACCTACTATGGAATCTCAAAATTCAAATGTTTACAGTCTAAATGTTGTTTCTTTGTATGCTTACCCATCGTGTCAGGAATCAAGAAGGGGAACGAGTATAGTTGACACTCTACATGATGCCCTCTGGCTCTTTCTTGTAGATCCTCTTGTGAGTTCAGTATCTGGGACATGCAATGCTATTGCTTTGACAGTTTTTGTATTGTATGGCCAACCTGGGTTCTTGGTGATTTGTCATCAATTTTTTGATATACACTATGCATTCTTTATCTCTGGAATCTCTTATATCAGGCTGATGTACATCTTGGTTATTGTGAAACAAACAGGAAAATGTAAACAATCACTTCAATGGTGTGGAACTCAATAGAGAGAAGTCCAATTCTGGTGTATTTGATGAATCATTATCCACTGGCGCCTGTGACAATAACATCCATTTTAATAGATTATTTTCTCCCTCTCAAGGAGGATGTGATGATACAAGGAACCTCAAGAAGCAAGGTGGGAAATTCCAAATAGATAATGAGAATCCTCAAGATAAAGACTTTTGTTTATGTTGACATGAAAGTCCCTTTGTGAAGTTGTCTCATCATAGTGAAGCAAATCATCTGGAAAGGGGATTGTACTAGACACTGCATAGGCATAAACTTTCACTTGGTTCTGGAGGGAGTTCTTCAGCTGGAGATGTTCAGTGTGTTTCTCTTGAATGTAAAGAGATAGTAATTAATATGGAAAAGGATGGTACATATAAGAGTAAAGAGTGCTTGTCAACAAAACGTCCAACTTTTACCGATCTTTTTAACTCCAATGATTTTTCATTTAGAACATTTTTGATGAGGGCTTCTGAGGGCATAACACTATTTGTGCTTCTTATTGTTCTGTCCCTAGTTATATTTTTAATATGGGTGTTTCTGACGACGAATTCGTTCAATGCCTGTCTTATTTGCTTTTTCCTATTGTCATATGGGCATCATTATGCTTAAATCGTGTTAGCTTGCCTCTAGCTGTTGTGGTTGTTGTAGTGATTGCAAGTGCAGGAACTGCAGAACATCATTATATTTTATATTGACCCAATTATGATCATACCTTGTTGCAGGTATTAAACTGGAAAACATTTATTTTTTTCCTCTACTTGTAAATGGTCCATTGTATTGTAGTCTGGTAGGAACCATGCATTCTATTACATCATGAACTAGCATGTATGATTAAAGCCCCAAAAAATAAAGGTAGCTCAAGTATGACTTAGATGGGTCACCCACTGTCACCTCAATGACTCCCTCTCTTCTCTTTAGGTTGGCTTTTCTGCAACTCAGGGCGGGCTTCCCTAGGATAGGATTGCTAAAGCTTGGCAGTTAGAGAGAAGGTGATATGAAGAGATGGCCTTAGCAAAACGTTAGGTATTTTGTATTATAGATTAAAAAGGGGCAATGTCAGGGCCATGAAGACTAGTGCCAATCCCCAGAGAAATGTATTCAAAGGAAGCTAGTCCAACAAACTGGTTAGTTCATGAAAGGTTAGGACAATTAGATCTGTTTGCAAATACCACTAATAAATCTTGACATGTTAAATATGAACGCGGAAATTAGCTAGGATGTACCAATATTAGTGCCACATCAAAACAATGTCAACTAGGGCGTGCCTTATACGACGAAGTATCACAAGTTCTTACTCTATAAAGATGACTCAAAATAATGTAACATCCATGCAAAAAACCTCGAAGGGAAATAGAGGAATATAGATCTCATAAAATCACTTTTTTTTCAGGTGCTTTTGGGACTCTGCATCCAATAGACATGTAGAGTAAATTACTACTTTCATGTTTTCAATTTCTTTTGTTTTATTTAAAAAGTGACATTCCATGTGGACATTTTGGACAAAGTTGAACAGTTGTGGGAGATTTTCTAGTTCTCTTTTGAGGTATTGGGATAGGCATAGTCTCTTGAACTTTTATTTTATTTTATTTATATATTAATCTGAACATGGTTTCTTGACTTGATTGCAGGTTAGTGGTTGTTTAAGTCACCTATGAATAAAATGATCACATGTATTGATACTTCTTGTCAGCAAGAAAACTCGAAGGTATTGTTGTTAATATTTCATCTCATTTCATTTCCATTTATCTAGTGGCTAAGAGTACTTAAAGTTAATTCCCATTCTTCTTGATGTGAAATGGAATTAGTAGTATATTTATTTTTACTTTTATTTTTTGGTCATGCCTCTCAAGTAGGATTCCTCCTTATCTGAATTTGGAGATGTTTCATTCTTTGTCTGCATCATCACATTTTCATGTTGTTGTATGTTATGCCATTTAAATCTAAATTGGTGTTTCTCTAAAAGTGAATAAAACATTTTAGTTGACGAAATAACACTTAGTCATTCAATATGTTTCCATTCAACATGCATCTAGTAGAATTGATGCAAGTTCCATGCATGCAATGAAATTCTTTAAACAATATCATTTCAGGTACTATTCTATGTATGGACATGTGGAGAAGCTTGCAGAGGAGATTAAACAAGGTGCAGATTCTACCCTAGGTGTAGAGGCTACTTTGTGGAAGGTTTGGATTCTGAAATGGACCTTTCCTTTCTATAATATATATAATAAAGTCTAGGAAAACAAGCACCATAAAGTTTACATGTCTACGATCCTTGAAGGAAGAAAAGAAAATAAAAGAACGTTGGTGTATTTTATTAGAAGTTAGTGAAAATAATTTGTGCAGCCAAAAAAGATTAATGTACCCAAATATTTTTTTTTGTTTTGTTGCAACTTGGTCGTCATCATGTGGATTTGACCATCTCTTAAGTTTCCCAAGTACAATGCAAGTTGGTTGGCTATATTGCAAAGCATAATTCCCCTAAGTACATACTAATGCTACAAAAACTCTTTGTGCGATAACACGTTTAACTCCTTCTGCCCTGGCGTCAAAGCTTTCAAGCCCAATGTTTGAAGTGAAACACATGATTTTGTATGTAAAAATTGTCATTTTTAAAGTCTGTAACTGTGTTGACCAAATTCCAGACTTAATAACTTGATAATCATTATTTTGTATGCTTGAATGATGCAAAATTTGTTTGAATATCATCATTGTCAAGCAATAACAACTTCTTAAATGGTGCTAGCTCAATGGGAGAGCACCTACCTAATTATAGGCAGGAGGTTGGTGGTTCGATTCTTCCGTGTCCTATCATAAATTTGTGACTACAAAAATGACTAAATTCGCATATATACGACTATTAGCAGCTAATTTTCCATATCTTTTTTTTTTTTTTTACTAAAACGGTTATCGGCCTTTTATATTAACTTCTGGCTAAACAGCTGCCAGCAGCATTACAAACAGTGTTTCTGATCCAGCATATGCATTATGTCCAATGGTACGGGCATAGTTATACTAACAGATCCCTTTACAAAACTTCTGGACTTTGCTAAGCATACATAGAAATTCATAATAACGCATATAAAGTAAAGAAAACCAGTCTTGCATGGGTAAAACCGAGCCGAGAGGAGGGAATTCAACTGAGTTTGGCTATGGGCCTGCCTCAGAGTTCTATCTTTGGAGTCTTTCCATGTTCCTTGAGCAATTCCTCTACCTTCTTCTCTAACTCTGCCATCCGGTTCCCTATTCCTCCTGAGACGTTGGCAAGATCCTTCATACTCGTCATGTTGTCCTCGAAGATTTCCTCCCGGAGTTCTTTGAGCTCCTAGTTCATGGATTCCCAGCGACTTGTTCCAGTTTTTTGCATCCTGATCTGCTTGGTCTCCAGCTTGTGTACTGCGTTCTTCACTTCGTCTAGGTCGATCTGAATTTGAATGAGTCTTGCCTCGAAATTTTTGGAGGACGAGCTTGCATCCATTTCCTGGCTCGACCTGCGTTCCACCTAGACCCTTGCGCGTGTTCTGTGAGCAGCCCAATGATACCTTTGTTGTTTGACAGTGTAGCTTGCAGTGAGCATTGTGCGGGAGCTTCCTGATATAGGCCTGATCCTTCCTTTGCCTCAATCCCTTGATCCGATTCTCATCGATTTCCTCAGATTTTCCATGCTGGGTACGAGACTCTCTGGAGGGCGTCAATTGGAGGTTGTTCCCCTTGATCACAGAGCCGGTACTGGAAGAGCAAGAGCCATGTGAAAGGCTCTGTCCAAGTTTTGTCTTGCACCTGTACTTCTCTCTCCTCGACTGCCTCAATCTGCACGCCTTCACTTTGGATTCTTCTCTGTCTAAAGTTGGGCTACTCTCTTTCCTGACATGAGCATTTCTATTATCCCGCTCTCCACGATCACTAAGGGATAGGCTCATGTTTTTCGATTCCATTGACGAGGATAACTCCCTTGCTCAGGGAGGCACCTATATTGGCTTCATGATCCGCCATCTGGTTGAGATTCCTAAGGACGTGGTAGCAGTTAACTTCTTCAAAATCTTTCATCTGGCCTATGACCTTCTGGTGGTAGTGAGCCAAGCCCATGTTATTAGGGGCCTTCTTCAGATTGAGAGCTTGAATGATGATTCTGGAATCACCTATGATAGCCAACTCCGTGATGGATAATCTTCTAGCTTGAGTCATACCTTGCCAAATGGCGATAATTTCAGCTATGTTATTGGTGTTTTGACCCAACCCCCAGGAGAAGTTGAGGACAATTTTCCCTGAATAGTCTAGCAAGACCCCCCCACTTCCCGCAGGTCTGGGATTCCCTTTCGAGGCCCCATCCACATGCATAATATACTCCTCCAGTGAAGATCTCCACTTTATGAACTCTTGCTCCTCTAACCTGATTTCCCACTGAGAGTAATGCTTAGAAGTGTTCTTGATTCTTGCTAGAAGGGAGGGGTCTAGGTCATGAAAACAGTTGTACTCATCTTTGTCAGGGGTTACCTCATTGGTGATTTTAGTATTAGAAGCTACCAGCTCTCCAAGCAGCGCCTTCACTTTGATTGCAACTTGGGCCGGCGTCCCCACCATATCCCTGAAGATTCTGTTATTACGTTCCAGCCACAATTTCCAGCAGAGGAGATTTGGAACCCACATCTAGCACTGCTTTAGCAACTTCAACTTGAAGAAGGAGAAGGGAGCAATTTCGGGCCAGGAGGCAAACAAGGAGGTAATAGAAGGAGGGAGGGTCAGATTCAGTTGTTCAAGAAAGATATTCCAAAGTTCTAAAGCAAAGGGGCACTGAAGAAAAAGGTGGATCGAGGTTTCCTCATGGCAGGCACAAAGAGGGCATCGTGAGGGCCCTTCCCATCCTCTTTTTATAAGGTTGTCCTAGGACAGAATACTATCATGCAGGAGGGACCAGCAGAAGAGATCAATTTTGGGGAGGGAGGGATGAAGCCAGAGGTTTCTCCACACAGTGGGGTCCGGGGCAGCCCAAGGGATGGCTTGTAAGGCTGCATAGCCAACAACTGAAGTGTAAAGGCTAGAAGAAGAGCCCCAGCCTATTTTGTCCTTCTTCTTGGTAGAGATGGGGGTAAGCCCTTGAAGAGCATCCAAAAGGGAACGAGCTTCACAATCTAGTTCTTGCGGGATGTCCCCTAGGTCCCACTTAAACCAAGAGTCATCCGAATTCCAAATAGATAAGTCCTAGAGGGTGACTTTGCTTTTTGAGTGGAGCCAGTTTTTGATGTTGTCCATCCCCTCCAAGACCTTTAAAGGGGACTGCCCTAGAATGGAGTCATCCCAGAACTTGATTTTGGTGCCATTCCCCGGAATCCAAGTGAGATTGGAGGTGATCAGATCAAGGGATTTTAGACAGAGAGAAAAAATAGGGGAGCCTTTCCTAGTCCAGGGGGGGCGATCAAGACACCTCTCTTTGTGACCATAAAAGTATTTAGTCCTAAGGGCTTTGGAGCTCCAAGTGGTTTTACCGCTTATCATTTTCCAAAGGATCTTGCCTCCCATGGCCAAATTCTGAGTGGCCACATCTTTGATTTTCATCCCCCCTTCCCATTTAGGGGCTTTGACCTTTTCCCAGCTGACTAAGTGCATTTTTCTTCCTTCATTTCTTCCCCCTTCCCAAAGGAATTTTCTCAATAGACTATCAATGTCTTTCACAATTCCTTTCGGGGCTAGTAGGATCGACACCTGGTAGACAGGAAGGGAGGTAAGTACAGAGTTTATTAGGATTGTTTTCCCTGCTTTGTTTAGCAGGTTACACCCCACGCCATGATCTTAGCCTTTAGCTTGTCCATCAGAGGTACCCAAATGCTCCTTCTGGGTGATGCTTTAACGAGCGGAATTCCTAGATATTTAATGGAGTCCCACGTGGATGTTCCTTCCATTTCCAGCGCCCTGGATATGTCGATCATTTCAATGGGGGGGCAGTTCTAGCCGTAAATTTTGCTTTTCCTCAAACTGATTTCGCTGCCTGAGACGTAAGTATATGCATCCAGCTCTTTCTTGAAGGATCTTGCCGTGGTGAGGTTGGCCTGACCCAAGAGGAGGGTATCGTTGGCAAATTGAGCATGATTAATTCTCTTCACTCTGGGGGAGATTGAGAAACTGATTAGAGAGCGCTGCTGAAGGCTCTTGTCTAGCTGGAAGCTTAGGACCGACGCTTGGATGACATAGAGTAGGGGGGACAAAGGACAGCCCTACCTGAGTCCCCTAGAGGCGTGGAAGAAGTTAGCCGGTCTCCCGTTAACCAAGGGGGCGATCCACGGCCCCGAAATATAGGCTCTAATCCAGCGATTCAACTGGGGGTGAAATCCCAATTTGAGCATTACAGCAAAGAGAAAATTCAACTGAACTTTATCAAAGGCGTTAGCAAGATCCAATTTGACTATCATACCTTTCTCCTTCCTTTGGCAGCTTGAATGAATTGCCTCTTGAACAATGGTAATGTTGTCCTGAATTTGTTTGCCCTGGATGAAGCCCCCCTGGTTCTCCGGAATGATCCTGGGGAGGACTTTTTTGATTCTATTTGCTAAAACTTTGGTGATGATTTTGTACCCCGTATTGCAAAGCGAAATAGGGCGGAATCTGGAGAAGCTTTGGGCACCTTTCTCTTTGGGAATTAACGCTAAAAAGGAGGAGTTAGTGCTCCCTCCTATTTTGCTGCAGTTCTGGGATTTCCTCACCATTTTAACCAAATCTTTTTGAATGATATCCCAGCAAGCAATGTAGAATCTGGCCGTGAATCCGTCAGGCCCGGGAGCTTTATCAGGGGTCATGCCATGGAGAGCTTTGCTTATCTCCTCAGTCATTATAGGGGCTGTCATCTTTCGATTGTCCTCCTCATTGATTAGCGTGGGAACCACCGACAGTGGATATTGATCCAATCTAGGAGAAGCTTCCATCTCTTTTGTAAACATATTTTTGTAAAACGAGTGGGCTGCATGTTTGATCTCATCAAATTTATTGAAAGTTTGACCCTGAAATTGGATCTCTCTGATGGTGTTGTGATTCTTCTGAGATTCTACTTGCTTGTGGAAGAATGAAGTATTTTTATCACCAGCTTGGAGCCATAGGCTTCGCGCCTTTATTCGCCAGTATTCATCTTCTCTTCTCAGCGCTTTGTGAAGAGCCTTTTGCAGATCGATCTCAACGTTCAGCAGCTCAGGGGTGATCAGGGCGGTCTCAATTTGAAACTGGTGGTTTCCTAGAGCTCTTTGGGATTTTTTCCTTTCAAGGATAGGGGAGGGCAGGTTCTTTGCCTAGTTTTTAAGAGTTGCTTTGAGCCTTCTCAGTTTTTCTTCCCAGATGAAGAAAGGTGAGCTCGAAACATTCTTCTGCCAGGTTTCTGAAACCAGGTCGTAGAAACCAACCATGGAGACCCAAAGCGGGTTGAAACGAAAAGGGACTAGGCCCATATTTTCTCCAGGGGTCAAGGAAAGGGAGATGGGCTTATGGTCTGAGGTGCAAGCCTGAAGGATTTCAGAGGTGGCGAAAAGGCCAAGAGTCAGGAAGGAGGTGTGAACAAGGAAACGATCCAGGCGGGTAGCAATGTGCCCCGGTCCCACTCTTTTATTGGTCCAGGTGAACTTTCCTTTGCTGGGTTTGATATCCTCCAGATCCCAGTCCATTATGATGTCTTCTACCCACTCCCTTGTCGGGTCTCTTACAGGAGAGCCTCCTTTTTTTTTCAAGAGGGAAAGAGTGACATTCATATCTCTGGCGAGAACAATATTCTCATGCAGGTTAGTAGATAGGAAAGAATTCAGAGATTCCTAACAATCTTTTTTTTCGATAGAAGAACCGGGGCATAAATGTTAAAAAGGCTAACTTGGTGTCCCGTTTCTCGATGCTGCAATTTCGTGAAAAGCCAGTGGGTGGTACTGTAATCCTCTAGCAAATCTAGCGAAGTGGAGTTCCAGACGGTGGCTAGACCTCTTGAGGCTCCCCTGGCGCTTACAGCTCTACCTTCTCATTTTTTCCAGAACTTTTTGCTGGCCTGGATGGTCTCAGGCTCCTCCATTTTTCGTCTCTTGGATCAGAAGTACCTCCGGGGAAGTCATTCTGACTAGATCTCTGACTGCTTCTTCTTTAGACTTACTTCCCAGCCCTCTGCAATTCTAGGAGACGTACTGCATTAGGAGCCAGAAGGGGGAGGGGTGGCTCCTTTCGAAGCCTTGCCTTTTTTTGAGGATCTAGTTTCCATCATATCTGGGATGGTTTGTTGGACTCTTGCTATAACATCCCTGTATGATTTCTCCTCCCTTTTTTTTCTTTCTGGTTTCCTTCCTCTAGGGGTCCTCTTAGGGGTTCCAATAGAGTTGCTGGTCTCTGTGGCCCCCTCGTCAAATTTAGCTCCGGGTTCAGAGCCTAAGGAGAAATGCTCATCATCCGACTTCAAAGGGTCTTTTGCAGAAGGGGTGCCCTTGACCGGAATCGTATTTTCTGAGGGAGACGAGGATTGGGAAACTATATCTATGAATTCTTTCACAGGTTCCTTTGGTGTTTCATCGGCTTCTTTCGAGGGCTCCTTCGGAGGACTTAAGTTTACAGATGGCGGTTCCTTCGCCTGTCCAGGTCTTGGATCTTTGGGTTTTGGGCCTGCTTTGCTTTTCTTAACCTTTTGCCATCCTTCAGCTTCTTCCTTCTCTGGGATTTGGTTCTTTGGACAATTCCTCCTGAAAGTGTCCATGCTCTTGACAGGTTCTGCATTTGAAGGGGAGGTGTTCATAGACCACTTTCTGATAGTGAGACCAGGTGCCCACAGAAAGTTTCACTGCCTCCAGGAGCCCTGCCTCCAGGTCCACTTCTACACATATCCTGGCATAGTTGTATATGGACTTGTTGTCTGCCTTATCAACGAATTTCCCTATTCCATTCCCTATCATTTGCAGTGCTTCATAGTTCCAGCAGTGAACCGGCAGGTTGGGGAGCCTGACCCATACAGGTACCTCCTTGGGCAGGTCCACTGTGGGGTCGAAATCCGGAGTCCAGCGGTTCAGATACAGCCCCTGGGTTCCCATAAAATATGGGCCATTTCTAAATATGAGATCCTTATCCTCCTTATTTATAAACTCAAAGAGAAAGTAGCCACTACTCAGGGGCTAGTAGGTAACTCCTTGCTTGAGATTGGGCTTCCAGTTTCTTTGGATCTAATTGTCGGTGGTTTTTGCTGTGGGCCAAAGCCCCATGAACTGGCCGACCAGCCCTCTCTCAGACAGAGCAAGGGCAATCTTCACTGATGTCATCTCTGGCAAGGCAATTTTGGGGATTTCTTCAAGCTTTTTGATGAATTTCGGGACCGAGAAGGGGACTTTACGCTTACCTCCGCTGGAAACCATCCTCCTGAACGCATCCACCTTTGTTGACGGAGGGGGAGGGGGATCCCCACCCCCAGGGGTGACCATAGCTCGCTGAAGCCTGAATCCTAGGCATTCTTACCCTAACGCTCCTTTCGCTCGCGCGCTAGCTAATTTCCTGTATCTTAGTAATACTTAGCTTAGTCATTAATATGTTATCATCTAGTAGTTTATTTAGTCGTATATTTGGTCATTAATTGTTGCAATCAGTGACTAAAACCATGACTAAATCCATGACTAATCAATGAATAAATCATTGACTATGAATGACTAAATCAATGACTAATAAGTCAAGCTATTAACGACTAACTGAAATACGACTAAGTTAGTCAAGCTATAAGATAGTAGAAATTAGCTACTATTAGTTGTCAACTCAAAAATAGTCGTTTATAGCCTGATTTTAGTCATTTTTAGTCCTTAATTTCTCATTTTGTATTAGTGAAGACCCCATATGCTGCGGGAATTTACTCTAACCCAAAATTTAAAGCGGGCATCTTTCTGAGGCTACTTAGCCATTTTTGCTTTCTCTTGCACAAACCCCTGTTTTGGCAGGTCCATAACTTCTCCCTCAGGAACTTTCAAGAAAAACTGAAGACATGGTCAGGTAGGAAAAACAACAATCTTTAGGACCCCGATGTGGTGCGGGAATTTATATTCTCCTATAAATTATGGCGTGTGTTTCCCTAAGGCAATTTTTACTAATTTCCCCATACTTAGTCACTTTCCTATTTTTCACCAAATTACCATTTTTTTCCAAAATGATTGTCATTAATGTTGTCATCAATGAAAATCCTATTCATCACAGTCTTCATGTTTTTATTTATAGAAATTGGTATATAATATACTACATTTAGAAATATACTTATATCTAATGTATTTGACAAGTTATTGTTTGGCATGATGTAGGTAAGACAATTACTTGTCACTACGTCTATCGATTAAATGGGTTCTTCATCTATCGTATTCTCTAATGTCACAAAATTTTATGTTATTGCTTAAATATATGAATGATGTACATTGTGACTATGGACAAAGGTGTAATGAACGTGCTTATCCAAGCACAATAATTAAGAAATAAAAGTAAATATTACTTTAAAAATATATGATTTGTAGATAATTAATTCAAATTTAATTATATGAATGATTCTCATGGTTACAATGAACAAAAGTTTAATCGGCTCTTATATTCAATTGAAACAAATAAATATAAAAAAATATTATTATAAAAAATGATTTTCTAATGAGTAATTGAAAATTTGTAAAAATAAAATAGCATTTGCATATCCACATTGTGGAAAAGTTCATTAGTGAACCATACACATTCTATTATTTCAACTAGTTGGTGTATCTTTTACGTTTCCTTGAACTAAGATAACAAAGTATTTTACCCATTAGTGCTCTTTTACATAATGTATGAACCGATGTTTTTTTTAGGACATATACACATTGATTCTCTTTACATGACATATGAACAAATGTGTTTCTAATATCAATTATGCATCATCTCACTTTATGCATTTTATATGCATCCATTTATGTATAATAAAAAATATACTCTGATGCACTTACAATAAAAAGTGTGCATCGTTGATTTTTTATGTTATAATTACTGGTTCCTATATCAAACAATGTATGCATTCACCGACATTACAATATACGCACTGGTGCATTGAAAATACTGAATAAAAACCAATACATATTATTGTATTATATGCATCATTGCATATATTATAAAACACATGTACCAGTGCAAATTATATATTGTAAAGAACCATAAAATAAAACCTCCACTACAAACTCTGGCTACCTAGAATTTTTTAATTATGTTGAATATCCTTTATAACCTATGCTACCAAAAACAAAGGTTGTAGTAGAATATTTTGGGAAAATTTTTGCTAATCTTGTAACCCTAAAATCCTTTGCTATGAGGTGTTTCCCTAAGAGTGAAACAAAACAAATAGGAGGTGGATTCGCTTTTTTTTTTTCCTCCTCCCAAGAAGGAAAGGTTGGGTCTTCATCATCATCATCATCATCATCATCATTATCATCATAACCATCATCATCAAGATTATCATCATCATCATTATCATCATCATCATCATCTTCATCATCGTCATCGTCATCGTCATCATCATCATCATCATCATTATCTTCATCGTCATCATCATCACCATCATCATCATCATCATCATAATCATCATCAACATCACCATATTCATCATCATCGTCATCATCATCAACATCACCATCACTATCATCATCATCATCATCAACATCACCATCTTGATCATCATCATCATTGTCATCATCATCACCACCATCATCATCATCATCAACATCACCATCTTCATCATCATTGACACCATCATCATCATCATCATCATCGTCATCTCCACCATCATCATCTTCATTTTCATCATCATCAACATCATCATGGTCATCATCAACATCACCATATTCATCATCAAAATATTCATCGTCATCATCATAATCATCACCATCATCATCAAGATCATCATCATCATCATCATCATCAAGATCAACATCTTCTTCATCGTCGACATCATCATCATCTTCATCTTCATCATCATCAAGATCAACATCTTCATCATCATCGACATCATCATCATCTTCATCTTCATCTTCATCATCTTCATCGTCATCATCATCATCATCATCATCATCATCATGTTGATCATCATCGTCATCATCATCATCGTCATCACCATCAATGTCATCGTCTTCATTGTCGTCATCATCATGATCATCATGTTCATCATTATCATCGTCTTGGTAATCATCATCATATTCATCGTCATCATCATCATCATCACCATCATCATCATCATCATCATCATCAAGATTGTAACACCTTGGTTTTGAGCCCGTTTGCATTAAAAATGTATATGATGTATATATTGTAATTAATTGCGGCGTGGAGCTAAAGGAAGAATCCCCACCATCGATTTAATGTTTTATGTTCCAACAATTAAATTTCGTTGCTGATGGTATTTCGTGCTAGCTGACACATCATAGTTTTTGGCATCATGTAATTATGCATTTTAATTAAAACACTCACAACCAGCTATGTCAATGCAACCATAATGAAAAGGGCATGATTTTCCTAAGGAATAGGGAGGGGGAATTATTTAAACCTTTGGGCTGATGGGGAAAATCCAAATGTCAATGGGAGAACCCATCAAACAGTCAACTACCTTTCTTGTCTCATTCACCCAATCATTTAATTCTGTCAGAAATTGGTTGAAGTAGTTATTGCATGGGGATGGGAAGAGTATGGGCATGAATTTCGAATTTGGGGAAAGCCCATTTTTAGGGAATTTTTTTTTGACTTTTGGGGGCAAGAAAACTCCCAAAATGCATGCCCATTTTCCCATTCACCCATGTTCTTCATTTGCTCACGCAGGGAAAGCTTAGGAGTTGTTTTACCTTCACATTTTTGCTCATTTTCCTCATCTTGCATGCCCAAAAATCCATTTTTTGGTGTTGTTCAGCAAGTGGGCAAGGAACATTTTCATTTTGGGAGTTTATGGCAGTCATTTGGTTCTTGTAATTCCATAAACATCCTCAGAACTCATGGGAAAAGAAGATTCACACTTTTTTTGTGGTCTCTGAAGGCTGTTTTTGCCCACATGAAGCCAATGAACATTTGGTGAAATCGATTTTGTCTCCTAGGGATGTTTTAACCACTTACTTTCTCTGATTTTAGCTTCCAAGACATTTTATCCATGCCCAACACTGTAATGGTGGTGTAATGAATTCGTTTTTGGCCACGTTAGGGCCAAAACGTCCCTGGGAAATCGAATTGTTGTCAGAGGTTGCTCTTACCCTCCTTGGCAATTAATTTTGTGGCTGAATTGTTTTCCTCTATCCAGAAATGGTGTATATTGCTATGTATGTGATTGGTCTTTGGACTCTGTAGGAGTGGAAAGGAGTCTACTTAACATCCTAGTGTTTTGCAAGAGCCTATGCTAGAGGGTTGACTCTCTTCTCTACACCCCCTGAATAGCACTAGAAGGGAAGTCATGTCCCGAGGGACTGTGCAACAAAGAAGGGAATAATTCCTTGTGTTGGGTATGTGTGGATGTCCTAGGAGTCAAGCTAGTTCTAGTGTAGGAATCCTTAGCTCTTTAGTGAGCCCACTAGTTTAGTAGACAATGCTTCCATCTCCTGATAACCTGATAAACCCAAGTTGTTGTCTTGGTTATGTGTTGTTGTGTACTCTTGGTTTGATAAATCCAACCATGTTGACTGGACTGAGTTTTGACATATCTTTGGCTATGTGTGAGCCTGCTAGTTTCCTTTTCCTTGGGGAATCATGCCCATCTTGGGGGTGGTCGTGCTACTGAGAGATTAAGTAGCACACTGGCCTATGGTTGGGTGGAACCATTAGAGGGAATTGAGGTAAAAAATGGGCCTCCTAAGAGATGTACTACAAAAATATAAGATATATTAAAATATTATGAGTTAGGGGTTTTATGGGGTAGGTATATATGACAACTCATCTCCTACACTACTTTTTATGCACAATATAAATAACCATGGTTGAGTTACTTTTCTAAATTGACTATAAATAAAATTAATAAAATAACTCTACAATGATGTGACTAAGATTCATTGTAAATTCTCAAAAAATTATTGTCCTTTAGCATTTATTTGTATTGAACTTGTAAATAAAATTAAACAAAAATGAATATAATTTATATGCATAACTAACATATTTTTTTCATATAAATATCATTCATGAATTTAATTTATTTTAAAAGTACAAGATTTAATATATATTAGTTTGACATTATGATATTAAATACAATTGAGTGAATATATAATTTAAAATTAAAAAACATGAAAATGACAATATATTATTTTATAAAAAAATGTGAAAGGACATTTTTATGAATTATGAGTACTTTACTTGAAAACGACAATAATATTATTTTATGAGAAAGTGAATTGTGAGTACTTTACTTGAAAATAACAATAATATTATTTTATGAGAAAGTGTGAAATGACTTTTATTGTGAGCACTTCACTTTATGACTTAAAAGTACTTGTACCACTACCTTGGTTAACTATGGGTTTTCATCCACCATAGAAAATGTGACAAATAAGCATTCTTAACTCATGCAATGCCACCTCAACCATGGGGGATGATGTCATCTACTATAATGTAATTGGTTGATTTTTATAGTACATTTTGGTCCTTTTGAGGCCCATTTTTTACCTCAAATTCTCTCTAATGGTTGCAGCGACATAGCTGGTTGTGGGGAGCTTCGTTGAAGATATGTATTCTTGTGTTTAAATCCCTGCAATTACATTTGACAAAGAATTATAATGAACATGCTGAATGCTTGAATGTATGGTTTTGCTTCCGTTGTAGTGTAATAATTATGCATCTATGCATGTTTTACTTCAATGCATTTCAATTTTTATCATTGTGTGTTCATGGGGCTGGTTTCTCGGATAGCTAGTGTTATGGTAGCGTCTTCTTTGCCGGTCGAAGGGTTAGGGACGCTACAAAGATCATGATATTCATCATCATCATCATCATCTTTATCTTCATCATCATCATCATCATCATCATCAAGAGAAACATCTTCATCATCGTTGACATCATCATCATCTTCATCTTCATCATCATTATCTTCAATATCATCATCATCTTCATCATTATCATCATCATAATGGTAATCATCATCATCATCATCATCATCATCATGGTCATCATCATCATCATCATCAATGTCATCGTATTCATTGTCATCATCGTCATCATCATCATCATTATCATCATCGTCATCATCATCGTCATCTTCATCGTCATCATCACCTTCTTAATCATCATCATCATCATCATTGTCGCCGTCGTCGTCGTCATCATCATATTCATCATCTTCATCATCATCGTCGTCGTCGTCATCATCTTCATCATCTTCATCATCATCATCATCACCATCAATGTCATCGTCTTCATTGTCGTCACTATCGTCATCATCATCATCATCATCGTCATCGTCATGATGATGATGATGATGATGATGACGATGACTAGGATGAGGATTATGATGATAAAGACGATGAGGATGATGAGGATGAGGATGAACATGATGAGGATGATGATGATGATGAAGATGTTGATGATGATGAAGATGATGATGATGGTGGTGGTGATGAACATGATGAAGATGATGATGAGGGCGATAATGAAAATGATGACGATGATGATGATGAATATGTTGATTAGGAAGAGGGAGTTGACGATGATGATGATGATGATGATGAAGATGATAATGATGATGATGACGACGATGACGACGACGATGATGATAATGATGATTATGATGATGATGATGATTATTATGATGATGATGATGATGATGGTGACGATGACTAGGATGGGGATGATGATGATGAAAATGATGATGAGGATGATGATGATGAGGATGAGGATGAGGATGAGCATGACGAGGATGATGATGATGGTGATGATGATGATGAAGATGTTGTTGTTGTTGTTGATGATGATGATGATGGTGGTGGTGGTGGTGGTGATGAACATGATGAATATGATGAATATTATGATGAGGGTGATGACGAGGATGATGATGAGGATGATGAGGATGATGATGATGACTAGGATGAGGATGATGAAGATGATGATCATGACTATCATGATTATCATGATGATGATGATGAATATGTGATGACAAGATATTTACCTTGGTCTTCACTAAATTGTTCTGAGCTTCGCAAACATTATAATAGAATGTTTATGAGTGATTATTCACTCCTATAAAGAATGCACTTTATGGAACTACCAGACTGCTCAGTTTGGATATTCCTCTTTTAAGACACCAGACTAGGTCCATATGTCTTGATTCTTCATGTGCACAAATCTAAGAATAGGAGGCTTAACAAGGCCCAAAAAGTTGTATTTCCTTTTTACTACTTCCTTGAATCATATTGAATTGTCATACTAGTCCTTGGAATGGGTGTTAGGAGCAATCCTTAATTTTTCACTCAACTGGTTGCTCCCCCTATCATGTAGACGTCTTCATTCACTGAGCTCCCCCTAAAATTGAGATGATGAAAATGATGATGATGATGATTATGAAGATGATGACAATGATATTGAAAATGATGATTATGATGATGATGAAGATGATGATCATGATAATGAAGATGCTGATGAATTGGATGACGATGATGTTGATGATGAAGATGATGATGAAGATTAAGATGCTGATGATGATGACGACGAATATGATGATGATGGTGATAATAAAGAATTTGATGATAAAGATGATGATGATGATGATGATGATAAGGAAGATGATGATTATTCTATTTATGAAGATGACGATGACGATGGTGATGACGATGACAAGGATGATGATAAGGATAATGACGATGATGATCATCATCATTTTTGTCGTCATAACCATCATCTTTGCCTTCTTCGTCATCATCATGATCATGATCATGATCATCATTGTGTTTGTACTTGAAGGGACTTATGTATAGGATCTCACTATAACAAATGCAACCAATACAAATTATGACAAAATCCTAGTTAAATTAAATTAAATTAAATTAAACTACACTAAACTAAAAGCATAAAGTTGTTTAACTATAATTAATTGAAATGCAACAAAATATAAAATATGCAAATAAAAAAAACCAAAATAAACTAAACAAAAGATAAATATGCAAAATAAAAAACAAAACAAAACACAAAATATAAAATATGCAAATAAACAAACAAAAAATTGTAGAATTCAAAAACACCCGGGCACTAGCTCATTAGCATTCAAAAACACCCACGCAGGATCTACTTCGGCTCCCATTTGGGGGTTTTTGATTTTGAACTTTCACTGAAGGATCTAGAACATGATATGATGTTTTTTTTATAGGAAGGGCAGGCGAAGGAATTTTCCTATTAGTGCATCATCCACTCCCTTTGCATGTGGGCCCATGCTTCTAAAACCACCTGCCCCACCTCCAGAATGGCAGCAATGTTTAGACCTTCAGGTTTGTTTCCTTATATGTGTTTCTTGATTACCTATTGTGTTTTAATTTTATTCATGGTTTTTTTCATTGTTGTGGATGTGGTGGAGATGAAATGGCTCAAATATCGTTGCAAGCATGAAGCATGAGCTGTCCAAGTGAACTTGGGAAATTCATTGTGAGAAATAAAACCAACAGTTATTGAGGAAAAGGAAGAAATTAATGAGATATTTTAATGCTGCCATGCCTGTGTTTTCTTATTGTCATTTCACCTTTGGGGGCAATTGATCACTATGAGCTATATGATTGCAGGGCATCTTCTGAATGGGAAATATGAAAAGGGTCTCAAGATGCATTGGGAAGCGTTGATGATGGGGATGAGGCTGAATGATTTTATTTTCTTGATGGTGCTTCCGATTTGTGCAAACATCACGGCTTATGATCAGGGTAAGCAATTTCATATCCTCACAATAAAATATGGATTTGATTCATATAATTTTGTGGTTATTTATCTAGTTGGAATGTCTATAAAATGTGGGTTTGTTTCTAGTTTTTTTCATTCCTTCCGGGAATCATGTCAAAATTCCCATGAATTGACAGTTCAAAGCTAGACTATGAATGTTTTTAATAGGATATGTAAGTGGCTATTGTGTTAATTATAATACAATAACTGGTGCTCTGTAGACTCAAAAACCTAATTCTCTTAGGTGCCAAGATAACTCCATGCCATGTTTTTATTTAAAGGGCCACTAGGTATTCTATTTGAGAGGAATCTATGTTGGTTGTTACCATTTCAGCAACCATTTCGAAAACAAGGCTGTAACAACCCTATATCAACACACTTCCACCTGCTTCCTACAGTCTACAATAAACTGCAAACTGTCAAACTTTGACATCCCTCTCTACCTGCAACAATAGTAAACACCAAATTGAATCAAAGGTTAACTATTAGTTGGATGGTGATATTGTTTAAGAGAGGTAAATGAATTTTGAAAATTTAAATTATGTGCAGAGCTACAAGTCTAGAACAGACATTTGGTGGCTGTCCTATATTGCTAAGAATAGTGTTCAAGGTTTGGAGTGGTGTGGTTTACATTGAATGCAAAACTAAAACTCTTATACACCTTACATTGCTAACCTTCACTGCTACTATAAAAATGTCATAATTAGAACTATCATACTATATTATTGCTGTTATATTTATATGAGTCCTCATACTTGAATGGAAGGTTATTGGTTGGTTAAATACTGGAATTGAATTGTATATGGTTACATGGGTAATGATCTCTTGTATGCTAAAGTGCTACTAGATGACCTTTCTGTTAATTCCATATATCTTGAATTGAATACATTGACTTGATATCATTTACATTTGCATCTATAAGCACTAAATGAACTTAGTATGTGTTTTTCTGCTATTATAAAATTGTCATAATTAGAGCTTTCATACTGTATTATTGCTGCTATATTTATATGAGTCCTCATACTTGAATGGAAGGTTATTGGTTGGTTAAATACTGCAATTGAATTGTATATGGTTACCCGGCTAATGATCTCTTGTATGCTAAAGTGCTACTAGATGACCTTGCTACTAATTCCATATATCTTGAATTGAATACATTGACTTGATATTTACATTTTCATCTATAAGCACTAAATCAACTTAGTATGTCTTCTTAGTATGTCTTCTTCTTAACAGTTTTAATTTAACTCCAAGGTTACACAAACCGTGGGTGCGATCGTAATCGGCCAAAGAATCTGATACAAATTCAACACTCATCCCAAAATCAGGAATCAGGGATTCAGAACCCTAACCCTAGTTAACATTAATTATCCTATGTAAACAAATTTATATTACTCAAACTGAGGTGGAATAATCCAATGAAGAATATGAGAATCCAATTCGGGTGTGGTTAGGCCTAGGGCTGAATCTGGTAACTATGTTTAACTCTACAGTTGAAAATTATAAGTGTAGGAAAGTTTTGCGATAGAAGAACACAATATTCCCTCTGTGGTTTGTCGTTTCTTGTGTCCAATATGGCAGAATATTCTACCAAGAGGAAGAGAAGCAGCGATGAGGGCTACCTTGGAGTGCTTCCGAAGAAGAAACCCAAGCTTGAACCTGAGGAGAACAAATTCATGTTCAAGGTTTTTCTTCTTAATGGTTTGAGTTTAACTCCAAGGTTACACGAACCGTGGGTGTGATCGGAATTGACCAAAGAATCTAATATGGATTCGGCACTCATCCCAAAATCAGGAATCGGGGATTCGGAACCCTAACCTTAATTAACCTTAATTATCTTATGTAAACGACTTTATATTAGTCAAAGCGAGGTGGAAGAATCTGATGAAGAATCCGAGAATCCGATTCAGAAAAATTCTAGTCGGGTGTGGTTAGGCCTAGGGCCGAATCCGGTAACTATGTTTAACTCTGCAGTTGCAAATTATAAGTGTAGAAAAGTGTTGCAATAGAATAACACAATATTACCTCTTCAACTTGCAACTCGATTAACTTAGTTGACTCGGTCAACTCAAAACCTAACTCGACCGACTTGGACCCAACTTGGTCAACTAAGTATAAAATCAGCCACCCGAGCAGAGTTGCAGGTCGAGTCAGTTTGGCCGGGGGTCAACTCGACCAACTCGAACTCAGAATCGGCTGGTTTTTAAAACATTGGTTTGATAGGATGGTGGTATTAATAGTGTTCACACATTTCCAGTAAAAACATATTTATATGTGTATTTAATATATTTCTCTCTTAAACTTTAAAATTTGTGTGTTGTTTTTGTTTTAATACAATGGTTAAAGAAATATTGTCAAATACAGACACAAGTTTCCACATCAGTGAGGAAATGGTATTGTAATATACCATTTAAATGGGAGTTGATATTCTGGTGGAAAATGTGTGCTAGATATATTTATTGGTGATTTCCTTCACAGGACATGTGGAATGTGACTCCAAAATCACATCTCTTGATGGAATTACCCCAATAACACACTTTCTAGACAACATTAGCTGATTTAATTGTATGCCCCTTTTTTATTTCATAGAGTATTTTGATATTTTCCATGCCTAGCAAAATGACCAATTGTGTATAGGTCTAGGAATGGATTATTTATTTAATTTATAAATGTAATTTCCAACAAGCACAGTGGTTTTCCATTTATTAGGACAACTCTTTGCAAGCGGTATGGGCCAATGGACCTGGAGAAAGGAGATTTATAAGGTAAGGGTTCTTGCATTGCCTACATTCTCCCTAGGTATTAATATTTTATATGACTTGCTTATACCTGTCGCATAATATAACTTTGCTATTTTCATTTCTAGCCTCTTCATCATGCTTCCTATCCAATGTTTGTATAGAAACACAAAAATATAAGGCTAAGCTGTCTTTGGTGTGCTCTTGTTGTACCATTCCCTGCTTTTAGCACTCTTGTGTTCTCTCTATGCATTTCCCATCTTTGTTTTTTAACCACTTTCCCTCTATCAGAACTATTTGTTTTCAGCTTTTGGCTCTATTTCTTCATTGCTTCTTTAAATTACTATTCAAAATTGTGTTTTATTTTTCATTTTCTACCAAAAGCTTGGGATTTTTTGTTCTTGTTTATTTCTACCAAACCAAAATATTGCATGAGAAGCCCTTTTTGGGTGGAAATGGAGGTGCATTTCCTGTTGTCCAATCTTCTTCCAACCTTCTCACAGGGAAGAGGAGTCTTGAGTTTTAAAACCTAGTAAGACCAATTATCCTTTATCCTCCATCTCTGAAGCTACATATATCTAATGTTTAGCTTAGGATTTTCCTATTGAAGATTTCTAAAGTGGATCTAGTTATTAAGGAGAAGATTGGGTTTGAACCATTCAACCCTATCTACTCTTTAATCACTAAAGCCTCCATGATATCCTCAATTGAACCCATCTACCTAACTTGGATTTGTTAGGCACTAATCACAACTTTTATGCCATTTAAAATCTTAATTCATCTTTCATTTTCTGTTTTATAAGATCTGAAAATCTCCGTCATTTACATGTATTAAACCCATCCCTAAAACATTAAATCACATGGTAGGTTTTCCCCAATTTGTGGCTGGGAATTACCTTCTAGAAATCTGCTCTGTAGCACTGATTAAATCTGGTCTAAAAAACAATTAAAAGGTTGATTTGCAGAGTTGAAAACTTTAGATTAATAAGTGAAATTCCTAGATCTTCCCTAGTTTTATCCTCATGTGTACCTTATTTAAAATCTAACTAAAGGTTAAAACATTCTCCTGTCACAAATCTTGGTTGCTGGTTGGAAAAGAGATATCATTTGCAAGTTTGTAGCAGCATTTAATTTATTAATTCAGATCTCAAATTTGAGGACATTTTCACATATACACTAATGAATTCACAAACCTTGATTCTTCACTATTAAAATCCCTTGTAGCATGGACTAGTCCATTGATCGTATCAATCCATTTAACGTTTTCTTCTAGAACTAGATCTTGTAATTGCAAATAATGCATCTCAATACAAGCTAGAGCCTAGAACCTACTAGATTTATAGGACAGATATGGTGTTAACACTTTCCATTGTAGATAACATTGTAATACCCATAGCATTATGATATAGCCCGCTTGAATGGTGGTAGAGAGACTTATTGTAATTTTCATTTTCTGTTATTTTATGCTTGGTTTTTCTTTCTATCGTTGTTATTTTCTATCACCTTTCTGTCTTCCTGATAAAAAATTTGGAAGTTCATAGGATGCACATTGGATCCAGATGAAACCATACAATTTTCATATGCACAGAGGGTGTGAATAAGACCATTCTGTAAGGACCCTATTTGGATGTGATGAATAAGTATGGAAATATTGCAAGTAATTAGAAACTGGCATGGAAATGTGTACATCATACCAATATACAATAGATTCTATGTTTTGAATAAGTGCTTACAAAATTTAATCTAGGCAAATAATCATGCGACTACAAATAATTGAATGGGATAAGTTATCCAAGGTATTGATTTATCGATTGTTGATTCTTCAAGTGTATTTGTGTATTCACTTGTCCATAGACACAAAAAATCTATGAGAATGCACATCAATCACATGCACTTATTGAAGATCCAAAACTGTGGAAAGGAATGTGCCTTTCTATGGTTTATATTTTTTTTGAAACCTCTAGGTTTCGTCTCACTATTGACGAACTTTCCTCACGGGTATTACAAAACCATTGAAACCCTGAGTGTCTTTCCACAAATACCGTCACTATAGAGACGCGATTTCATGGAAAAATTACCATTCAACTGGCAGATTTTGTCAATAGAGATTGGTTTTCCATGGTTTTGCATGGAAGAAATTTCTGTTCAAATTCCAGACTTCGTCGATAGCGAGACAAACATTCGTAAAAAGTGTTCCACGGTTTTTCATGGAAAAAAATTTGCCTAGCAGTTTTTTGCCATATTTTCGTAATTATAGGAATGACAAGTTTGTTGATATAGTGATGAAATGTAGAAAATGAATTAAAAAAACAATTTCAAGGCCAACGTATAGAAGACACGTGGCAGCTAGTTTTCGTCTCTATATCAACAGCTTATAAATTTCGTCCTTATAGAGACGAAATAAGTGACACGAAACATTGTGACCATTATTGTCGCAATTGAGATGAAGAAATGTGGAAATGACAATGAAAAACCGTCGCAAATTTGATCATATGTATTAGTGATTCATCCGCCACTTTACTTCTAGTTGTGCTAGTTGTACTTATCATAATTTTCATAGAATTTTTTTTAAGAGATGCAAAAGTTTTACCAAGATATGTATTATTAAATAGTCTTTGAAAATGTTTAGTTGTGTTGAAATTGTTCTTAAAAAATGTTTTACCCATAGTAGTTTTTGCATATATGGTTTTGGACTACATTTGAGATATAATGTTGTACCATTTTTTACTTATCATTTTAACTTGTATAATTTTGTACCATTTTTGTACTTACAATATTGTTCCATGTTGTAAAAAGTTGCAAAAGTTTTACGAAAAGTAGTTTTTTTCCAATTTACCTTTATAACGTTGTACAATTTTTGTTCTTACCATATTGCACTATGTTGTTAAAAGTTGCCAAGTTTTTCCAATGTATGGTTTTGAAATACATATGAAATATAATGTTGTACCATTTTTGTACTTACCATGCTATTCATAGAATATTTATCAATATGTAACACCCCGGTTTTGACCCCTTTTGCATTAAATGTATATGATGTATATATTGTAATTAATCGTGGTGTGAAGCTAAAGGCAAAAACCCCACCATTGATTTAGTGTTTAGTGTTACGGTGATTAAAATCATTGCCGATGGTATATTGTGATATCCAACACATTATAATTTTGACATCATGTAAATATTCTTTTTAATTAAAATAAACCCCAACCAGCTATGTCAATGCAACCATAATGAAAAGGGCATGATTTTTCCTAAGGATAGGGAGGGAAATTATTAAACCCTTGGGAGCCATTGGGGAAAAGCCAAGTGTCAATTGATAAACCCTTTTAGTCATCACCCACCTTTTTGTTTTACTCACCTTTCCCTTGTCTCAATCAATCAACTACCACATTAAAACCTCTGATGTTAGTTGGGCAGTTATTGCTAGGCAGTGGTGTGTGGCAGGACTATCAATCCTTTCCCACATGCACACTTCCACCAACAGACTCGTTAACCCTCACATGGGAAGGAAGAGAGGGGACGACGTCATTCTTGCATTCTTTCCCATCCTCACGCAGAGACAGTAATTTTTTCTCCTCACGTGCAGGTTTGGGATTTTCTCTCACACAGTCACTTAGTTTTCACACATGCATCTAGTGACTAGTTCAGTCTTCATTTTCCAATTCTGGGTCGTGTGTGTGCATTTTCCTTATCGGATTTGTGGTTCTGTGTGTATGCTCCCCTATCCATACTGAGAGTCTGATCTCCTCTTCCAATTTCGTGCTATGTATTTCCCGTTGCTTCAGTGGTGAGATCAGGACTGTTGTTTTCCCCATGTGTGTGGGTTGTTGCTGAGTTGTTTTGGCCACGTTAGGGCCAAGAACAACTCTGAAATAGCTTTGCTTAGTCTGAGTTGTGTTCACCATTTTTGGTTGCCATCATGTTTCCCTTTTTCTTTCACAGAGCTGTGAATTGCTTGACCTTGCTGTGTGTATGAAGTGGTTGGTCTTTGGACTGTATTGGAGTGGGAATGAAGGTTTGGTGTGCTTGATAAACCTGGTGTGTTTGGGAGCCTCATAGACAAAGCTAGAGGGCTTGCTTTCTTCTCCACAACCCCTGAATAGCACTGGAAGGGAAGTCAAGGCCTGAGGGATTGTGTAACAGAGAAGGGACTGATTCCTTGTGTTGGGTGTGTGTGGGTGTCCTAGAAGTCATGCTAGTTCTAGTGTAGGTTTCCTTAGCTCTTCAATGATCCCACCGGCTTAGCATTCAACTTTTCCCAGCTCCCTGATGGAGTGATAAACCCGACTGTGTTGGCTTGGCTGATTTGTATACCTTTGGCTATGTGTGAGCCTGCTTAGTTCCTTATTCCTTGGGGAATCATGGCCAGCTTGGGGGTGGCAGTGTTGCTGAGAGATTAAGGAGCATACTGGCCTATGGTTGAGTGGAACATTGCAAGGACGTAACTGGTTGCAGGACAAGTTGTTCATAAGATAAGTATTCTTGTGTTCAATCTCTGCCAATCATATTTGATGTTTAATGAATTATAATGAACATGTTGAATGCCTGAATGCATGTTTTGCTTCCTCTCTATGCTGAATAATTATGCATCTCTGTATGTTTTACTTCAAAGCATTTCAGTTTTTATGTATGTACATGTTCATGGGGCTAGTTGCCCGGATAGTTAATGGTATGGTAGCATCCTCTTCGTTGGTCGGAGGGTCGGGGACATTACAGTGTGGTATCAAAGCACATGTTGCAGCGTGGGCTTCAATGGGCCATGAAGAATCAGTGACAGAGGCAAGTTACCCTCTTCCCAACAGGGGAAAAATGAGAAATCATAGAAAACGACAGGAAAATTTCAAAAAAAAATTCTAAGTATGAAAATGATCAGATGGATTAGGTAGAAGCCCATCTGATACGTCGGATGACTTAGCTGGAAGCTCATCTGATACACCGGATAACCTAGGTAGAAGTCCACCCGACAAGGAACAGGTGGAAAGAAAATTTCAAAAATTGTCCAAGTTTGAAATTTGTCGGTGGTCTCAGCTGAGAGGAGTCGACGGTCTCGGCTGGGTTGAGCCAAGACACAGTAAAAAAGGAAATTGAAGAGAAAAACTTGAAAAATTTTCAAATTTTTTTGAAGTGTCTAAATCGTCAGAAAGTGTTCGTTGAAGCAGAGCCGAAGTGTCAAAAAAGGATAGATGATCAAGCAGCTAATGCATCGATGGAAGAAAGAGGAAGCTAAGAAGAAAAAATCGAAAATTTTTCTAAGTACAGGAAATCTCGGAAATTTTTTTTTTATGTCTCTCGGGAGAAGCTCTTCGAGGCATCTCGAAATATGTTCATTGAATCGGAGCCGAGGTGTGGGCAAGGCTCGCCTGAAGGAAGCCGAAACATCAGAAGAAAATAGAGGATTGGTCAGCTGATGTGCATCAGAAGGCAAAGGAAGAATGATCCAATGTGCATCGGAAGATGAATGAAAGCGTTGTCAACTAGTGATCCGATACATTAGATGATTAGTTGGGAAGCGATCCGATATGACCAAAAAAAAATTGAGTTTTCTGTCAGATTTTTCAGTGGATTTCAGCAGTTTTTCAGTGGATTTACAGGGCCGAAAAGAAGATAAATGGCAGCAATCTTATGCGCCAGATTGCGCAAAAATTAAATATTTACAAAAAAAAAATGATAAGGGGGCAAGCCCCCTTGGCCCCCTTCGTCCCCCTGAGACAGTCGTTCTTTGAGGAAGAAAAAATTGTGTTTTGGGAAAAATTGTCATTTTATGATTTTTCCAACAGAAGGTAAGTAATTCTGATTTGTATAAATGTTATGCAGCTAATAGTTGTGTTACTAACACATTTTATAGAATCATAGTCACCTTCAAGGGAAGTATCCCAGATAGTGCAGTTTGGTAAAGTAAGTTGTGGTTCAGCCATGAGAACCCATGATGGATATTATGCTCGGGATTCCTACAAGCGTGTGCGAGATGCCATGGGAGAAAATGTCCAAGTTGGAAATGATGACATAGAGTCTAATTGAATGAGTTTCCAAGAGACACCGCGAGATATTGCGGTCACCATGAGAAACTTGATTAAATCCCAGGAAGAGAAGCATCAGTTGAATGCTACTATGTTGCAGAGTTTGACAAACTTGCAAAGAAAGATAGACTCTGGATAGGGTACAGTAAAACCAGAAGGTAGTAAGAGTAGTACTAGGAGAAGAAGAAGGACTTCTAGTAGATCATCTGACTCAGAAGAATCCAGTGGGGATTCAAGCTCTTCTTCTCATAAGGGAAAGAGAAAGAAGCACCATAGAGATCGCTCTCGAAATGAATTTAAGAAGGATAAACCTCCTACATTTGACGGTGAGGTAAAGACTGGACAAGAGGTTGAAGCTTGGCTTATTGGGGTAAAGAAGTACTTCCAAGTTCAGGTTTATTCAGGAAACACGAAGGCAAGGGTTGCCATATTCAATCTGAATGGAAGGGCATCAATTTGGTGGGAGCATTTCAAGCAAGTAAAGAGGATCAGTGAAAAGAGACTTAAGTGGAAACAGTTCAAGAAGTATTTCAAGTAGAAATACCTCTCTAACAGGTATTATGATGACAAGATTAAGGAGTTCCATGAGCTGAGACTGGGATAGTAGACCATGTAAGAGTATGCAAATAAGTTCCTGGAATTGTTGGGGTATGTACGGTACATCGAAGATGAAAAAGTGAAGGTCCAACGTTTTCTGAGTGGATTGCCTCAGTCTTACAAAAACATAATCGAGTTTTATGAACCTAGAAGTCTTGAAGAAGCAATAAGGAAGGATAAGTATTGCTATGAGAAAAGAAAAGGTAAACCTGATTACCATAAGGCATGGAAGGACAAGAAGAATGGGAATTTTTACCAAAGAAAGAAAGGTTTCAAACCTTCTGACTTCAGGAATCAACAGAAGCAGCTATCCCAAGCTGCGAGTAAGCTAGTTGGAGTGATAGGAGAAAATCCTAAAGATCCAAAGCAGAATAGAGGACCACTCCAATGTTGGAAATGTGGAGGACCCCACATGTGCATAATTTGTCCACTCAAGAATGAGAGTGCAAAGCCAGCTTACAACATTCAAGAAACATAAATAGTGGGTCAAGTAGCAAGGGTCATCCCTAGGATTTATGCAGCACTGGAGGACCGCCAGGAAGATCACCAGTCAACTATGGTTGAAGTTACAGGTAAGATTGTTGAGCAATCTGTTTCTATTTTGATTGACCCTAGTTCTACTCACAGTTACATTACTCCTAGAGTAGTGGAGATTTGTGCTTTTAAGAAAGTAAAGCATAGAAAATATTGGTTAGTTTAGCTAGCCACTGGAACTAAGAGAAAGGTTAGTGAAGTGGTAGAAAAATGTCCATTGGTCATGAATGGATTGGTCACTTGTGTAGGTCTGAATGTTCTACCAGTTGGTTCCTATGATGTTCTCATTGGAATGGATTGGTTAGAAGCTCACAAGGTAAATATTGACTATTACAATAAGACTTTCGAATGCATGGATGAAGAAGGGAACCCAGTAGTGGTAAAAGGTATTCCAAAGATGATTTCAGTAAGGCAGCTTTCAACAAGGCAGTTGAAGAAGTTCTGTAGGAAAGGTTTCCAGTTGTATGTAGCTCATATTTTGGAGGCAACAAAGGATGAAAATCCTAGGTTGGAGGACTGTCAGGTGTTACAAGAATTCAAGGATGTGTTTCCTGTTGAGATTCCAGGGCTTCCTCCAAAGAGGGACATTGATTTCACAATTGAACTTGTGCCAGGAGCAGCACCCGTGTCCAAGACACCCTATAGGATGAGTACACCAGAGATGCTAGAACTGAAGATGCAACTACAAGAGTTGTTGGAAAAGAAGTATATCAGGCCGAGTGTGTCTCCTTGGGGAGCACCAGATCTGTTTGTAAAGAAGAAAGATGGTACACTCAAGTTGTGTATTGATTACAGACAGTTGAACAAAGTCACTATGAAGAACAAATATCCTTTGCCTAGGATTGATAACACTTTTGATCAAATGACAGGAGCAAAGGTATTTTCCAAGATTGACTTGAGGTCTGGTTACCATCAAGTGAGAATCAAGGATGAAGACATTCATAAGGAAACCTTCAGAACAAGGTATGGACATTATGAGTTTGTAGTGGTACCATTTGGTTTCACAAATGCACCCACTACATTTATGTGCCTTATGAATAGTGTCTTTAGCAAGTATTTGGACAAGTTTGTTCTTGTTTTCCTTGATGACATTCTTATTTATTATAAGAATGAGGAAGAGCATGAAGAGAATTTGAGATTGACATTGCAATTGCTCAGGGAGCATCAGCTATATGCAAAGCTGAGCAAGTGTGACTTCTATAGATATAGAATTCAATATTTGGGTCACATTATCTCAAAAGAGGGTATATCTGTGGACCCTAAAAATATTGAAGCCATTATGAATTGGCCTACTCCAAGAAATGTGACAGATGTAAGATATTTTATGGGACTTGCAGGATACTACTGGAGATTCATTGAAGGATTCTCCAAAGTTGCACATGCCATCACTTCTTTGCAAAAGAAGGGGAGAAAGTTTGAATGGACATCAAGGTGTGAAGAAAGCTTCTAGCAGTTGAAAAATCTTGTCACGAGTGCACCAATATTGAAAGTTGTAGACCTAGAGAAGAATTTTGTGATGTGTACTGATGCATATGGACAAGGGCTTGGAAGAGTCCTTATGCAGGACAACCACGTGATATGTTATGATTCAAGAAAGATGAAGGAGCATGAGAAGAACTATGCAACTCATGATATAGAGCTTGCAGCCATAGTACATGCTCTCAAGATGTGGAGGCATTACTTTATGGGTAGAAGATTTGAACTAAGGACAAACCATTGTGGTATGAAGTATCTATTTGATCATCCTGCTCTGAATGCTAGGCAAGCGAGATGGCTGGAGGTTTTATGTGAGTTTGATTTTGAAATCAAGCACATAAAAGGAAAAGAGAATAAGGTAGATGATGCACTTAGCAGGAAGGTGCAGGAAATGCATGTGGCATCTCTTAGTATTTGCCAATCAGATTTGATGCAACATATTGTTAATCATACTGCTGGAGATGAATTGTATGAGCTCGTAAAAGATAAATTGCAGCAGCAAAGTCTTGAGAAGAGGTATGAGGGATATAAATTGGAAGAATATGGACTTCTTACTTATAAAGGCAGAATTTCTATTCCAAATGTAGCAGAGTTGAGGAGAGTTGTTATGGATGAAATCCATTAAGCTCCATATTCTGGTCACCCAGGATATCAAAAGACAATTGCTACCGCCAGAAAATAGTACTTTTGGACAGGAATGAAGAAGGACATGGCTGAATACATTTGAACGTGCATGAAATGTCAGCAGATAAAGGTTGAGCATAAACAACCAGTAGGTTTGTTGCAGCCTTTGCCAATTCCAGAATGGAAATGGGAAGTTATTTCCATGGATTTTATCACAGGATTGCCGATGACTTGGAGACAACATGATTCCATCATGGTTGTGGTGGACAAGTTGACAAAGGTGGCGCATTTTATACTGGTGAAGTCTACGCATAAGAATGATGACATTGCAAAGATATTCATGAAGGAGATTTTCAAATTGCATGGATTGCCTAAGGCAATAGTCTTTGACAGAGATGTCAAGTTCACTTCCAATTTTTGGAAGGGGTTGTTTGCAGATTTGGGTACAAAGCTAAACTTTAGCACTGCATACCATCCTCAAACAGATGGGTAGACTGAGAGAGTTAATCAGGTGCTTGAAGATATGCTTCACATGTACGTGATGGACAAACCAACCAAGTGGAAAGATTACTTACACTTGGTAAAGTTTGCTTATAACAATGGACAACAGGCATCCTTGGGGATGAATCCATATGAAGCTTTGTATGGAAGAAGGTGTAAGACACCAGTGACTTGGGACAATCCAGTGAATAGGGTTGTGCTTGGTCCAGAATTGCTCAAGGAGATGGCGCATGAGGTTGTAAAGATCAGGAAGAATATGAAAGCAGCACAAGACAGATAGAAAAGCTATGTAGATAAGCATAGGGTGAACATGGAGTTCAATGTTTGGGATCATGTTTACCTCAGAGTGAGGGAAAAGAAGAGTTCCTTGAAGCTTGGAAGTTGTTCCAAGCTGTCACCAAGATATTGTGGGCCGTTTGAAGTGCTTGAAAGAATAGGGCCAGTTGCATATAGACTTGCATTGCCTGCTAGCACTAGAGGTCATAATATTTTTAATATTTCTTTGATCAAGAAATATGTACATGATCCTAACCATGTGATAAATTGGGATGTGATTTAGGTGAAACCCGAGGGAGAGTTCCAAATCAAGCCAATGCACATCCTCGACAGGAAGGTCACAATGCTTTGGAACCGAGCCATAGGGTAGGTAAAGGTGTAATGGGAGCACTACGGTCCTGAAGGGGCTACGTGGGAGCTAGAGGATGCCATGTGATTGGCACATCCATTTTTGTTCAATTTTGTGGAACACTGAGGCGATACTAGTGTAGCATTTTGTTCAATTTTGTAAAGCACCGAGGACAGTGCTATTGAAGGGGGAGGGGAATGTAACACCCTAGTTTTGACCCCATTTGCATTAAATGTATATGATGTATATATTGTAATTAATCATGCTATGGAGCTAAAGGAAAAATCCCCACCATCGATTTAGCGTTTAGTGTTCCGACGATTAAAATCGTTGCTGATGGTATATCGTGATATCCGACACATTATAATTTTGGCATCATCTAAATATGCTTTTTAATTAAAATAAACCCCAACCAGCTATGTCAATGCAACCATAATGAAAAGGGAATGATTTTTCCTAAAGATAGGGAGGGAAATTATTAAACCCTTGGGAGCCATTAGAGAAAAGCCAAGTGTCAATTGATAAACCCTTTTAGCTGTCACCCACCTTTTTGTCTTACTCACCTTTCCCTTGTCTCAATCAGTCAACTACCACATTAAAACATCTGATGTTAGTTGGGCAGTTATTGCTGGGTAGTGGTGTGTGGTAGGACTATCAGTCCTTGCCCACATGCACACTCCACCAGCAGACTTGCTCACCCTCACGTGGGAAGAAAGAGAGGGGATGACCCCATTCTTGCATTCTTGCCCATCCTCATGTAGAGACAGTCGTTTTTTCTCCTCACACACAGGTTTGGGATTTTCTCTCACACAGTCACTCAGTTTTCATGCATGCATGAAGCAACTGGTTTAGTCTTCATTCTCCAATTCTGGGCCATGTCTGTGCATTTTCCTTATCGAATTTATGGTTCTGTGTATACATTCCCTTGTCCATACTGAGAGTCTGATCTCCTCTTCCAATTTCGGGCTGTGTATTTCCCATTGCTTCAGTAGTGAGATCGGGGCTGTTGTCTCCCCCATGTGTGTGGGTTGCTGCTAAGTTGTTTCTGCCACGTTAGGGCCAAGAACAACTCTGAAATAGCTTTGCTTAGTCTGAGCTACGTTCACCATTTTTGGTTCCCATCATGTTTCCCTTTTTCTTTCACAGAGCTGTGAATTGCTTGACCTTGCTGTGTGTATGAAGTGGTTGGTCTTTGGGCTGTATTGGAGTGGGAATGAAAGTTTGGTATGCTTGATAAACCTGGTATGTTTGGGAGCCTCATAGATAGAGCTAGAGGGCTGGCTTTCTTCTCCACAACCCCTGAATAGCACTAGAAGGGAAGTCAGGGCCTGAGGGTCTGTGTAGTAGAGAAGGCATTGATTCCTTGTGTTGCGTGTGTGTGAGTGTCCTAGAAGTCACGCTAGTTCTGGTGTAGGTGTCCTTAGCTCTTCAATGAGCCCACCAGCTTAGCATTCAGCTTTTCCTAGCTCCCTGATGGCCTGATAAACCCAACTGTGTTGGCTTGGCTGATTTGTGTACCTTTGGCTATGTGTGAACCTTCTTAGTTCCTTATTCCTTGGGGAATCATGCCCAAATTGGGGGTGGCAATGTTGCTGAGAGATTAAGGAGCACACTGGCCTATGGTTGGGTGGAACGTTGCAGCAACGTAGCTGGTTGCGGGACAAGTTCTTCATAAGACAAGTATTCTTGTGTGCAATCTCTGCAATCATATTTGATGTTTAATGAATTATGATGAACATGTTTAATTCCTAAATGCATGTTTTTCTTATGTTGTATGCTGAATAATTATGCATCTCTACATGTTTTACTTTAAATCGTTTCAGTTTTTATGTATGTACATGTTCATGGGGCTAGTTTCATAGATAGTTAATGGTATGGTAGCGTCCTCTTCATCGATCGGAGGGTCGGGGATGTTACACAATATTTACCTTCCACACCTTGTGTTAATACTTACAATGAGTTTTGGAAATGATCTCCCTTTCCTAGTAAGATTTTGTAGTGTCCTTACTTCTCATTATTAAAGTTAGTTGCAACATCTATTTTTCTCCTATTTCTGATTCAATTGTAGTTTGGTAATATTCTTGAGTCACCATTTCTTTATTTATTCACTTAAGAGTTTAGTGAGAAATCTTATGCATTCTTATTTTTTTGTAAAAAAAATAAAAGCTCAGTGGTTTCATTGTCCTGTTTTATTTTTTCCACCCGTGAAATCACCATGTCCTCTAGAATTGATTAAAATTCCTTTCCTACTTCAAGATCTTATGTCTTAGTATTTTTTGAAGACATTCATCTTCCTCTAAGTACAATGCCACTAAACCTTGTATTTACTAATCGAGAAGTTTTATAAAGGAATGGAAATGAAGAAAATCTAATGTATCATGGAGTTAAAATTGTATTCCATTATGATGTCTTGTAGTAGCCCTTTCTTTATTATCTTACATGTTTGTTATTTTTTTGGTAGTTACATCAATTGCTTACTACAAACATGTGGTTTTGTCTCAATGTTTTAAATTGTCCAAGTTCTTTTTTCTCATTATTAGGACAAGGCATTAGGCATGTAGACGTTTTATATTTTTTTGGTCAATTATATTTTCACTTTTCCCATTTTTCTTATCTACAATTTTACACTGCTAATATCATCTTCCTCCATATTTTTCACTTCAAAATATTTCTAGAATTATTGAACTAGTGTATAAACAAGTATGAGTTAAAATCCTAGAACTTTAGACTAGACTTTGACACCATATTTTGATTGAAATTCATTTAATCTCTCCATTGGGTCAAGAACAAATATTTTGGATCCAAGATTGTCTCATTCTTTCTTTGTCTTTTCTCGTCTTGACCTTTCTTCAAAAGGTTACAACATTGATTATTCTCCCAAACTTAGTCACAAGAGGCTATCAACTCAATTTTTATTTTGGGAAATAGTTAAGATTCAACGAATATAGGAAAATCATGACTGGGCATACCTTTGCTAAAGTTTATTCCATGATTTTGGATACAGGGATATTTGAATATTTTAGGAGAAAAAAAAAAAAATTGTATGTGAAGCAATTCTTTGGAACAACTATTAGATGATAGATCACATATTTACACTTTTTTTTTGTTATTGAGGAGTTTAGTTCATGCTATTCCAAAGTCTTTTGTTGTTTTGTATATTTTTAGCAGGCTTTGACTTAGTCTTGAGGGCATCCCCATTCCAAATATTACAAGACACTTATCACCTTACGTTTGTCCTTGTGATTGTTTTGAGGCCCTATGAAACAATTATAAACTCTTCATCCTCTTGCATGTTTCATATTTTTTTGGTATTTACATAAATTCCTTACTACAAACATGTGTTTTTGTCTCAAAGTTTTAAATTGTCCAAGTTCTTTTTTCTCAAAATTAGGACAAGGCACTAGGCATGTAGATGTTTTGTCATTTTTTTCTCAATTATATTTTCTCTTTTCCCATTTTTCTTATCTACAGTTTTATCCTTCTAATATCATCTTACTCCATATTTTTCATATAATTTTATTGTCTTCCCACAACAAATATGTACAATTATGCATAGTGTGTGTGTGTGTGTAGATAGAGTTCATTTCCTTTATGTTTTCCATTTTTGTATCTGAACACACATTTTATTATTTATGAATTCGTAATATGCCAATAGGACGAAGTTTACATGCATGAAATTTGTAAATATCCTCTTTGTTGGTATAATACGTGGATTAGGACATGACACATATACTAGGGGTTAAGTTCATGGGGCCCATGCTCACTAATATTCTCTCTTTTCAACCCTAGATCTACAAGGGGTATAATTCTTTGGTAGTGTTGGAGTGTCAATGTTTCCATTTGCATTTTAGGAAATCCTTATGGAGGTTCACCTTTTTGGTACCAACATTGAACCCACAATTCTATATGGAGTCAATATCTATGTAGAATATCAATCCTCCTCTAATGTAGGATCCATTATAAAAAAGTAATCCAAGAGACTATCATCGAAGTTTAGTTTAGGGCCCATCCTTTAAATATTGAGGATAGTTTTAGAAATATTTTCTTTCTTTATAGCATTTTCACTTTGGTGGACTCTTTCTAGAGGCATAAATAAACATATATTGCATTTTCCTCTTCTATCGAAATTCTTTCCCTATATGGATGCATATAATACTTGTTCCTAGAGGCCACTTTATTTATTTAGTCCATTGTCATTTAGATAAACATGTACCTCCTTTTAGATTTAGTTTGGATTCCCATAGACTCGTGCCCCCTTTTAGTTGGGCCATAAGTGGGGTACATTCTCTTATCCTTAGTGTGTTCTTTTTTAATCTCAATATAGGTTTACTGCAAAAACATAATGATGCATCATGGTCACTTCAACAAAACGTAAACAATGTTATGTAAATTGTTTGGGGTGAACCATTGAACATTTCTAAAACATATAATCGAATGGTTTTATGTAGAAGCGTAGTCAACCTTTTCATAAATAATATTATAGTCTACCTTATCATAACTAAGGTCGTTATTTTGAACGCATCTAATAAATTGGGTGTTTTTAACTTTTATTTTTGTGGGGTTTAAGTGGAGATCGACAATACATCCTACATGTAGTTGGGGGTTCAGTTCATGGGGACTATGTTCACTATGACTCTCCCTCTCCAACACTATCTCTAGAATGGACTCCATGGTTGTGCTTGACTTCCAATGTTCCCATTTTCACTTTTTTGGAAACCATCATTGAATCCACAATGCTCTATGAAGTCAAGGTCTATGTAACATGTCTATCGTTCACATATTGGGCACGTGTTGAGCATGCAATGCATCATGCTATAATGTAGCATCCATTATAATTAGGAAGTCCCATACACATCATCCAAATTGTGTTTGGACCCATCCTTTAAATATTCAAAACACTTATAGAGTCATTTTCTTCCTTTACAAGATTTTCACTCTAGGGTGTTACTTTTATCAATATATTTCATTTTTATCCTCCAAGAAGATTATTTCCCTATCCAAATAAATACAACACCTATTCGTTTCTTTGTCCATTGGAATTTCTATAGAATTGTATCCCTCCTTTTATATTTAATTTGGATGGCCCAATATGTTGTCCCCTTGTTTGTAGATGCTACTCACAAGGATGAATGTGCATGAAAAATTCTTATGACACTCTAGGCCTTCAAGCTAGGAAAAAAGTGGGGTACACTCTATTATCCTTAGGCCATGTCCTATTAATCTTAATCTCGTCTTAATCTCGTTTTATTGTAGAAAAATAATGATGCATCATTGTCACTTCAACAAAGTATAAAGGATTTTATGTCAATTGTATTAACTGAACCATTGAACACCACTATACATAGAATCAAATGGTTTGATATTTAAGGGTAGTCAATCTTAAAATAAATAAAATGGTAGAGAACCTTAACATAAATAAATTTGTCATCTTGAATACCTATTTTTTTTTTTTTTTGTGATTTTAACTTATAATATTGTGGGGACGAAGTGGAGATCACTATATCCTACATATACTTGGGGGTACTTTTCATGGGGCCTCTCTTCCCTATGATTCTTGATTTCCAAGTGTGACTTTACCAGCCTAGATCCAAATCCTAGGCTCTATCAAGTGCAGAGAGGTATCAAATATCTCGAGGTGAAAACATCCTTGAGTGAAATACCTAAGAAGAGGTTTGCACCTCGAGAGATTTGATCCCTCTCGACGCTTGATAGAGCTTAGGATTTGGATCTAGGTCGGTTTCAGTAGTGGTCGGTGACATAAAATTGGAGTTTGATCAACATTGTAAGGAACAGGTTAAGTTGAAAACATAGATAGAATTATGAGGATTATCTCAATGTAAGTAATAAGTATTAAGGATTGAATAAATTGTTAAACTGGAAAATAGAGACAATAATTTTGTAAGGATTAAATAAATGAAAATATGGTTTAGATTTACAGTTAGTCTAGGGTTTTCCATTTTACCACAAACACTCACTCTTCGTTTGTTTTGATTAGAAGAGGCACATTCTACATTACTGTACATTATTTCAACATTTCCACTAAAAAATATTTACAGTTAAAAATTTGATCTATTTCGACAATTGGTAGATTTTTTTTAAGATAGATCTATGTTAGTAAAACACATTTGTAGATTCTGAACTTGGGATTCCTTTGCCGAATACAATTTACGAAACTAAGAAAATTTTAATATGATATCCAACTTTGAAGTGCAATAATTACAATATAATTACACTTTTCATTTGAATTTAGAAAACCGTCATTTGCATTTGGATATGTATAACATTGTTTTTTCTTACGTCTCTTCATGCAAACTCCTATTGTCTAGTATGATATTCATATCAACGACTATCTCGCGTGAGGAGCAACTAATTCAACTCAGCTCAAAATCTCAAATGTTGCTTGTGAGAGTTTGACAGTTCTTTAGCTGGTTGGAATTTCCGTTAGATTCATTATCTTTGCATTCAGAGCAATTCTCTCCTTGTTCAACATGTAGCAAAGTCATTTCTGAGGAAATATAGTAGCATTCTTCAACTCCTAGCTGAGTTTTAGCATGGTGGCATATATTGAGATGCTCTTCACCATTTTCACATGATCCAAACATGGTTAGAAATTGGGTACAACTGTAATCTTTTTAGAAATTCTAAAGTATAATAATGAATTCAGAATTTGAGCATATCTTAATTTTGTTTCTTTATGATTCACAGATGGACAGTAAAATGCTCATGGAAAATACAGATGGATGGTACAATGCTCATGGAACACCAATTTTGGGAAATGAAGGTATTGATTAGTGTTTGAAATAATAAATTTTTTGAAATTTTATAAAAAAATTTAGGAGTAGTGTATTTTTTATTTTCTTTATTTTTAAATGAAATTTGGTAAAACAATTTAACAAATCTCCTTGGGTGCAATTTACCATGGGTTCTTTAAGAAGTCTTGCATGGTTGTTTAGGAAGCCTTGCACATGGTTTTAAAACCATGTGAAAGGACAACATATTTTTGCAGATAATTACATGGCGTCATATTTTCCATTGATATTATATGTGCCTAGGGAATATATCCATGAAAGCTTACTATCTTTAGTTTATGTACTGGAATAATACATGTTAAATACCTCAACACAATTAGTAATCTCTGAAGTAGATAACGTGATAATCAATTAAAATAATAAGTTATTTTCATTAGAGGGATCAAATCCACTCAAGAATTAGAGAGATCCGAATTTCACCTACCAATCATTCTCAAGAGTGAAATGTGCAATACCGTTGCAATGTGTGATTTTAAATTTAAATTTTAGACAAAAAGAAAGAAATTTAATATAAATATTAATTTTAAATTTAATATAAAGATTCATTTAAATTTAAATTTAAAATATAAATTAAAATATAAAGTGTAATTCTAATTTTATTTTAATTTAATTTTAAACAAACAAAAGTATATCATTCAAAATAAGAAAGTATATGATTCAAAAATTGATATGATATAGGCTTAATTCTTCGTGGTAAACCTTAGTGACACACATTAAATTTAATTTAAAAAATAATATTTCTTTAACAGTAAAATTGAAAATGTTATATAGGATATAAGAACTAAACCTAAAAATTCATATTGTGAAAAGAGGTGATTGTCACATGCAGATTTTCACATTGAATACCAAATTGATATTAATAATATCTCTGACTTGACTTGACTTGACGGAAACAAATACTACTAATATTTCTTATGAAGACTTCTGGCTATCTTTCTCATGTTTCTTATGAAGATTTTGGTTGAGCTCGTTTGCTACAAATTTTTTATAGAATTGTTTAATATCCATAAGTTTAGGTATAATTCCCTTCTTCTTCTCAATGAAGTCTCTAGTTTTTATAACCTTCTGTGCAGAAGCTTCTAAGAAGGCTATATGAGCTAGATATTCTTGTACCAAGTAAGAATCTTCTCTAAAAAATTTCTTATTTACTTCCAAACATTCAGTGTATCTAATTAGCATTAACTATGCCATCTTTACAAACCAAATCAATCTAGTATGCTTGACCGCTGCTACATAACACTATAAAATTTATAAGGAGGCTTAACCTAACGAATTTGTTTACAAATTATCCATTATCGAGAATGAAGAGATTTACAAATAGATTCAAGAGTTGATCAACAAAGGTCACATCTGACCCAACTCCTCTCCTTATGGAAGTCCATTCGTCCCCCCTCCAAATAAAGATGGGAGTTGGCGCATGTGCATCGACTATCGAGATCTGAACAAGCTTTTGATTAAGAATATATACCCTCTTCCAAGGGTATACAAACTCATCGACTATCTAAAAGGTGCTAAATTATTTATTAAGATCAACCTCACATCGGGATATCATCAAGTTTTGATCGAGGCCACCGGTATGGAAAACTACTTTCAAAACCAAGGAAGGATTGTTTGAATATTTAGTCATGCCTTTCGACTTAACCAATGCACTTGCAACCTTCATGCGATATATGGATCAAATTCTTCGACCTTTCATCGACAAGTGTGTCACTATCTATCTACACGATATCTTGATTTTCAGTCAATCTTGGGAAGAACATGTTTGATAGTTTCAACAAGTCCTCGACACTCTTCGACAACATCAACTCTATTTGAACATGGAAAAATGCTCATTTGCGATGAACAACATCAAATATTTGCGGTAAGTAATCGATTTTGCAGGAATTCACATTGATCTAAACAAAGTAAAAATCCTTAAATATTGGTCCATTCCTAAAAAACTTCATGAACTAATAAGTTTTCTCTGTTTGGAGAATTTGGATTGAAGATTCATACTCAACTTCAGTCACATAGCCTAGCCTTTGAATTAATTGACTAAGGGAAATGGGAAAACTATCTTCAAATGGGCATTGACACAACAACACGATTTTGAGTATCTCAGAAACAAGCTTTGTACTATACAAGTGCTTGTGTTACGTGATTTCCATCAACATTTTTACATTGAGACAAATGCATTAGACTATGCTTTAGGTGCACTAATCACTTGTTTTGGTCACCCAGTTGCTTTTCATTCTGAAAATTTCAGCGACACCATCGGAAGGTATTCGATGTATGAAAATGAACTGTATGTGATTATGTAATCCCTTAAGCACTGGAGACATTACATTCTATGATTGGTACACATGAACTGTATGTTTGATTGTGTTAACAAGTGAAGCCACAGCCCTAGCCCTCGATAGGTTAGTGACTGCGTGACCATAAAAGAAGGAAATAAGAAAGGAATGTTTTTCAGCCTTGAGTTAAAAACTTGGGTACAAATAGTATTTCATTGTTATGTTGCATAAATAATTGGTGATTGACCCATCCGGGTTGAATGAATTACTTAACCAATAATTTCTAGTTGTATTAGTAAATAGTTTAGAGATACTCTCGGTGATAAAGTCTACAAGAATAATAGAAAGAAAGTATGGCAACATTGATGTTGCGGATTGTAACCCTTTAGCAGTAAATATTACATGATGCGACCGTTTTGTGGACGTAACCCATGGATTGGGTGAACCACATACATTGGTCTCGATCTTTTTTGCCCTTGATGTGTTTCATCTCATGTATTCTTGTGGTATTATGTCTTATGTGATCTTGATATATTTGATCTTGTGTATTCTTGATGTAGTTTATCTCGTGTACCTTGATGTATTTAACTTATATTCTGATGATAATGATGGTGTAAATTGTTGAATGCTTCCATATGTGTGTTTCAAACCTAAAGATTGTTTATTTGATGTTTATAATATGTTATATAGTCTAATTTGGGACAAAAGTTAGAGTCATTGTTTAAGGTCTCTTCCTTTGTGTTAATGATTATAAAACATGGATCTTACGAAGGATTGAAATGGTTGACTTTATTAGAATTGACTTAGGTTATTTCGGGATAGTAAGTTTCCTCTTAATGACCAACACCCTTCCCATGATTTTTTTACTTTGTGATCTAGTTCTAACACTCATAAGCCTTAACGGTAGTTGTATCGAAGGTATGAGTTGTCTTTTGAAAGATTTTTTTTTTGGAATTTGGGGATGTTACAATATATATGTGAGCATGATCTACACAAAATGCACTGTGGTCTACATATTATTTTGTTAATTTATTTTGCAATATACAATTATTTATTATTTTTCAAAAGTGACCACATCTAATTTCAGCATCATGTTAACACATGTGTGTCCATCTCATCTTTTTTTTCACTGTTTTCAAATATTGAAAAACCAAAGATACTCTTTTGAAGAGGACATGTTGATGTGTGGGCTGTGAATTTTTAAGAAATATTTAGATGTGTATTTTTTATCCTATGGATGTTTCTTTGAGTTGCTTCGAAGTTGTTGTCACTTTTTCTAAGTGTAAGTTTTAAAACTAATTAAAAAAAAAACATATGAATGCCAAAATGCATGCATGATACCTCAATGGATAGAGGATTCGGTGATGAATCTATGGGTATAAACTCCGGTCAATTGTGTGCCATGAGTGGCAGGGCTTACATCCCTAGAAGACACATAGAAACATTCATTTTCCTGTAAGACGACCAATTCTCTGTTTTTTAGGCTTTCGATCCTGGTTTGGAGCTCGATCAAGGTATTTAAATGCCTCGATCAAGGTTTTAACAGAAGCCCGATCAAGGGTTGACATCATTTACCTCATATAGTGTTGCACCCACACAAACATATATGCTATGATGTGTTGAAAATTTAAAAATACAATTTAACAGAAACTAATTTTATAATCATTTACACACATTTTTTCTGCATAAATGTTATATATTATGAAAGCTGATTCAATTACCTATCTTTTGTCTTTTTACTTCATCTTCAAATACGTTAGGGAAGTGCCCCTAATTGTCACCTAAAGTGAGAGGTTCCACGTTTTTCCAGTATTATTTGGCATCTAAAGTTTCTTTAAAGGATCCATGATTGTGCATCAACCCATAAGATACATGAACTCATAGCTTGCATAGGATAAATTGCAAGTGATTCAAAACATTGAGTTGAAATTAATGTACAATCTATTCGATTACTTTTAAATAGATAATTAAAGAGAACATCACAAGTCATCGATAATTGTACAATTATTTAGTGACATTTTGATTATCATGGACCCTTATGTTGTGCCATTTTTTATAATGAAGGTTCCCTAATTTGTATATGATAAAATAACTTTCTTTTGTATTTCCTTATATAAGGTTGTAAACTATTACTTTAATGATTAAATATATGGATGATTTACATTATTGCATTGAATAGATTGTAATCCAATGGTACATTTTTTTAATAACTATACCCAAACACTTAAATTAAAATTTAATACTTATATTATTATAAAATATTTAATTTCTAATGATTAATTATTTTTTCTAAAATAAAACATGAAACTCCATTTGCAAACCTTCAACACAAAAAATCCGAGATTCAAGAGCTACTAAAAAAATTAATGCATTTGATGAAGATCCTCAACTTGTTGGTGCTCCATTATTAAGGTTCAAAAAGAGGATACGACATTATGAAGTTGTGTTAATTAAATATCCATAAACAAGTACACAATCAATAATTAGTATCCCATCCTCAAAATTGATGGTCTTATTGATTAGTTGAAGGGTGCCAAGAATTCTAGTATGACTGGTGTGGCATCAAGATTTCAGCAAGTGCAAGTTTAGAAACTAATTTTTGGAATAAAACCATTATGTTTAAATAAGGTCTCTTTGTATGGCATGCCACACCTTTCATCTTGTTTGGTGACCCAACACTGAGCATGATAGACAATATTTAGCAACCATTCACTCATTCCTTTTTGTTCATATATATAGACAATCCTCATCCTTGATAGAACTTGAGATACACATTTGAAGCACATTAAAATATTACATCCTTGATAGAACTTGAGATACACATTTGAAGCACATTAAAATATTATTGAGAACCTTATAACAACATAAATGATATATCGATCCCAAGGAAATCATGTGCAAAGGTTTCCTAATTAAGTGAGGGAAAATAAATAAATGGTGTTTGTGCTATCATTATCAAATGTCTTATGGCTTCTTTTAATATAATTTATAAAATTTTCCTATGTTAGTGGCTTGTTCACTATTGTTTTTTCCCTCATTTGTTATCAGTAGAGACTTGTTAATTAATAAAGAGTTAGCTATAAACAGAATGTAGGAGTTTAATGCACATCTCACTATACAAAAATAAAAATGTCTAACATATTAATTATTTTTTAGATACAAATATCTTGGAATAACCTATTTTGGTTTCAACCCATTATCTTTACTAGTGGAAAAAAGTTTTAGGGTCCTATCCTATCCTCTTTTAATGAGTTTCTATGTATTGAAGCTATTTATTTTAAGTAAAACCGATAGTGTAAAAACACCATTTGTAAAAAAACCTACTAAAATCAATTAGGGGAAATTTAGTTGAAAAATAGTCCACCCAACCCTAATTCAAATTTCATGTCATCTATTAGCCAATGAAACTATAAGAAAGAGGTAACAAATTTTGTTTTGTTTTGTTTATTAAATAGTATTTGTTTTGTGCTTATAATAAGTCTAAAAATCTTCATCAACATTCATGGACTACTTTAGTTGTGGATGTGCTAGTATAAAAATAATATACACCCCCAAAAATTAGATAATATACTCATCCATCTTTTAGATAATACATGAACCATACATGATATATACTAGCTCGAACTAGTGTGGCTAAATGGTATCATTTGATATGAGGTCACTTGTTGTAAAGGATAATTCCTCGTGGGTTTACTTGGGTAGCAATAACAAAAAACAAATGTGTACATGGCATTATTTTATTGATTTATTCTTAGAAAGAGTGTAAAACGAACGGCCTAAAATTAGTTGAAAATCACTTTAAGAAAAACAATACCAAACATAATGTAAAACAAAGGCCCCAAAATTAGTTGAAAAAACACTTTAAGAAAAACAATACCAAACATAATGTAAAATAAAAGGCCAAAATTAAAAACCTATATAAAGTTTGTCTTTTCTCTATTAACTGTATTATCATTTTTGTTTATAATAATATAAATACCCAAAAACCTTATTCCATTTGCACTTGATTATACTACTAAAGTAACCCATAGTTTATAATGGATTCAAAAGCATAGAGAGGCTTAACCTAGGTGTATTGCGCTTGAGAAGATGGGTTCTGAGCAAGACAGAGAAAATTTATTCTTCAAGGGACTTGGAATTCCCTATCAGAACTTCCTACACAACGAAGGACGACGATAGAGGGCATGGGGTGATTAAACTTATCCAAAAGAACTCTGAATATATTGATGTTATCGTTGGTGCCAAAAGTCTGGTTATTTGATTGAATGTAGCTGAGATATGATACACTCCTTGAAGCATTTTTCAACCATGTTGCTCCCCATAGTAGTTCGTCCTACAACCAATTAAATTCCATGCCATGAGGATGATATCATCCCCTATTACTTAATTATATATTGTTGATAAATATGTAGCATTAGTGTGAATATATGAGTGAGTTGGTTAGTGAACGTTTTCCATCATTTTCTCTTGTATATTTTAATAATTATTAATGCTTTTATTGTTTTATGTTTATTTTATTATGATGTGATGGATATGGTTTATTGAAATTAATATTAGCTGATGAACCTTGACAAACAAATATTTATTTTTATTCAATTATGTTTTTCTAATACCAATTAATTTAATAATGATATAATCAAGCTTACTTTGGCTTTTATGAGAAAGTACATTACAAATGCTTGAAAAATGAATTAAAAATCAGATCTAATATGTGTATGGGTTATGCATCGCAAGAGAAAAAATAAGGGTGTACGGGTTAGTCCCATTCGACTCTCTCCAACACACATGCATGTATATGCGTGTATGAAGACTTACATGATATCCCGAGTAGGAGCAATAGAATGGACATACATCCGATTGGAGAGAGTCACTGTAAGTGCCCCTATATTTATCCACGAAATAAAACACCTTCTCTCACCAAACAACAACGATGGTGAGATGAAAGAAAAGATCAAATATTGCAATGATTAACTATATTATATGTGAATTCTAGTAGTTACCCAGTAGTTACCCACATTGCATTTTGAAGGAAGAGGTCAGAATAAGTACGATCTGTTGTACTGAAAACCATGAAGGTGGTTGCAAGCACTCTAGTAGTTTCAGTAGCAATGTCAGAGCCTTGATGTTGAGCAACTATTTTAAAGGCATTCCTAGGTGTGTCCATGTCTTCGGGCCTTTCCCAGCAATTGTGATCCATGTAGGGTACCTGTATAGTTAAGTTATTACCCACAATTCAACACCTTATCTCTGTGTTCTTTGTATAGATCTACTCATGGAATCTATTAAAGCTCTTTTTACATTCACCTGAAAGAATTTGAAGCATCTTGGGGTAAAGTTGGCTCTCCAATAAAATTTTGTGAGGAATTGCAACAATAGGCGTAGAATGGTGTTCCCTGCGGGAAAGTTTATCTTTGTGTTTTTTTAATACAGTTAACCACCACATGTCTTCGTTTGTGATCTCCACTTCTTGTTCATCTTTGGTTATGATTGTGATATCTTCCATTTCTTCGAACATATTCAGCCCATTGATCCCTCAGAGACCATGTTCTTGTGTCTAACCTAATTTATATATTGTTGTTACGGGTTTATTTTGGCAGATAATTAAAATTTGTATTTATTACTTTTTACTTAATGGCTGACAAAACCAATAAATTGATTACTTTTTAAGTTTATATCTATTACTTTTTACTTTTTAGAAGTAAAAAGTAACGTTACAACATCTACATCATAATCAACATGTAAAAAGTAACGTTACAACATCTTCCTCGTAATCGGCTATATTATTTATAGCCGACATAATGTTACAACATCTCCCTCATAATTGACAATATTATTTGTATCCGACATAATGCTACATAATGTTACAAGATCTCCCTCATACTTGGTTGTAGAGCGCCTCTCGGCGCAACCAGAGGCATGCTCGCTTGGTTTTGATTGAGTTCCAATGTTCCTATGTATATATTTAGGACATCCTTATGGGGTTGCACCCTTTTGGTGCCATCATTGAACCCATAATGGTATATGGAGTCAAGATCTAAGTAGCATTTCTACTCTCCATGTATTTGGCATGCATTGAAAGGGTGAAACCTATCATGCTCTAATGTAGGATACATTATAAACAAGAAATCCTGTAGACTATCATCGGAGTTGAGTTTAGGAACCATCCCTTAAATATTGAGAATGTTTTAATTTGTTTTTTTCCTTTACAAGATATGGTATCAGAGAAGTACTAGAAGAAACCATTTCCAGAACATTGTTGGAACCCTGCTAGAACTAGGGTTTCATATTTCAAAGCCTTTACTCAACCTTTTGGCAGAAAAAGAGTGGCATGAATTTCTCTATAAGAAGGGGGCATAAGTGCAATGATAAGAAATTATTATACATAGATTGTGAATAGGAAGAACCAAAAGAAGAGGAAGCATCTCAAGCAGAGGTGACTTCAAAAGAAATGGAAGAGGCTACTTTAGAAGCAATTTCTCCCACCATATCTTGTTAGGAATTGGATGGAATTAGAACTCCTCAAACTCTGAGGATAGAATGATACATAAAAAATAAGAAGGTAACAATGCCGATTAATTTTGGTAGTACTCATAATTTCATTCACTCTAAATTAGCCAAAGTTCTTAATTGCTTTGTTTATCCAACACCATAATTTCAAGTAATGATTGCATATGGAGAAACTATAAATTGATCAGGGAAATGCTATAATATCAATATAGCTATGTGGGAATATGTATTGAATAGTACAATTATTGCAATCCCAATATGTGGTGTTGATGTTGTCTTGGTTGTCCAATGGTTACAATCATTGGGAACAATGGCTTTTAATTTTCAAAAACTTTTCATGAAATTTTCATGGGAGGGTAAAGAATATGAGTTAAATGGTATCACAAGAAAACCAAGCAAGGTGATAATCTCTAATGGTATGACAAAGTTTTTAAAAAGGGGACATCAAGTTATAGTTGCACAATTATGCTCATTAGATGTTCGAACCTCAAAATTCCCTATCTCCCTAGATCTCCAAAGGGTCATTAATAAGCATTCCAAGGTATTTGAAGATATTCCTAAAGGTCTTCCACCTATTTGTGACTTTGATCATGATATCCACTTAATTCCAGGCATTGTTCCTCCTAACATCATACCTTACTGATATTCCTATAGCCAAAAGACTGAAATTTATTGTATGGTGGATGAAATGTTAGAGGCTGGAATAATTAGTCCTAGCCAAAGTTCTTACTCTACACTAGTGGTAATGGTACACAATCTAGATGGATCATGGCCTATGTGCCCTCATCATGGAGAGCTGAACAAGAACACCATTAAAGATAAGTTTCCCATTCCCATCATTGATGCGTTGTTAGATGAATTACATGGAGCAATTGTCTTCACAAAGTTGGATCTTCCTTTTGGGTATCATCAGATTCAAATGAAGGATGAAGACATCCCCGAAAAAACATTCAGAACTCATAAAGGTCACTATGAATTTTTGGTCATGCCATTTGGTCTAACAAATGCACCTTCCACATTTCAAGGTTTGATGAATTCTATTTTCAAGTCTTTGCTTAGAAAATTTGTGTTGGTATTCTTTGATGATATACTAATCTATAACAAGTCTTGGGAAGAACATGTTCAACATGTTGATAGGGTACTACAACTACTAAAGGAGAAAGAACTGTATGCAAAACCCTCAAAATGTTTCTTTGGGATAAAGGAGGTAGAGTATTTGGGCCATATTGTATCTCATGAAGGTTTCAAGGTAGACCCAAAAAAAATTAAATCAATGATTGTTATCAACCAAAATGGCACTTCTCCGTCCGAGTGCTGACATTCCTCATGTTGGTACACAAAAGGACAAATTAGGATTGAAGTGACCAAAACACTAGATGTGCATGAATTTTGATGCATTATCTTCACACCAGCCTTATATATTTTTATTCTAAGTCTTGGGTTGCATACGCAACTATATGCATTGCAACTCATGTACCATACATGAGTATTTGCATTGCAACCTGCGTATAGCTGCATACGCGAGTTTCCTTTGAGAAACACGCATATTATACGTGAGTTTCCTATATTAATACCCACGTATACCTTAATTTGACATTAAAAAACATAAATGGAGATTAAATGAGATTAGTTGGGGCCTAACCCATAACTATCCCAACCATCTCAACCATCCCAACCTTCAAAACCACTCTATTTCCCAAAGTATAAATAGAGGCCTTGGGGTGGGGACTAAGGAATCAATTTTGGAGAGAAAAGTTATGTTGTTGGTATGCCTTCAGAGTCTTGGAGAAGAAGAACTCAGATTCCTTTGGTTGCAGAGGAGTCCTTGTCTCAGAAGCTCGGTTGTACTCTTATCTTATCATATCGATTGTTAATAAAGATCATTCTTCTTCCAATCTTGTATTGTGTATATTTCATGTGTATTGGTTAATGAATGCATTTTTTTATATTATTAATATGTTGTTCATCTAACCTCTGATATATATATGCATGAGATATTACTTGCAGGATTTACTCTTTGCAGGTGAAGAGGTGCATCCCTAGAAGCTTTGGAAAGGAGTGGAGCGAGAGAAGATCAAGCTTGGACCAACTGTCATTAATCGAGTAAGTCAAGAATTTATTCCTATTCTCTTTCCATTTCCTGTAAAAAGATAATTGTCTACAAGTTAGTAGTAAGTTGATAGCCCTAGACCCTAGGTTACAAGGGTGTAATATTATGAACAACAAAACTGGTGAATCTGTTGGGGAATCTGGCCTGCTGTGGGTTCATCTTGTAGGTTCTTGACCAGTGTTTTCTCCTATTTTGAGTGCGGTTCTTTTATCTTGCCTTTGATTTGTAGTATAGTGTATCCAGAGACCTTTTTTCTTTTTCCTTGGAATTTTTTTTGTTGTATACATGAGTTGCTGTTATACACAATCACGTATAGAAACTTGTATACCCGTGTTGCTTTATAAGACAGTCACGTATGGTATGTGAGTTGCTCTATAATACAATCGTGTATGGTATGTGAGTTGCTGTATAAGACAGTTGCGTATATCTTGTAGCAGCATAAAAATTTTGGTAGGGTTTTCTTGTCCATGTCGTGGCTGATTTCTTTCTGCTTAGGGGTCTTCTATTGTTGGCATAATTCTGTAAGTCCAAAGTCCTGTATGCCATACTTTTCGCTTGTTGTAAGCCTTTGAGTTGAATTTGTTTAAATATTCTTTCATTTAGTAATTTGAAGTTGGACCTCCTTTATGGTTTATAAGTCAGGTGTTGTGTGTCTGAGTCAATGATCAAGGCTTTAGATACCTTATACGGTGTATCGCTATGTGTAATATTAGTTTAACACTTGTTCTTCATTAAAATCTAGTGGATTTTATTCATTAGTTTTTTCCCAAGTCAAGTTTTTCACCAAGTTTTCTTCTTGATTGGTCAAATTTGGTTATTGTGGGTCCTCTATACTTCATTTTTCTTTTTATATGTTGTGATTATTCAAACTTACTCAAAAATTTGCATTTAGATGCATTGTAGTTTTTGAAGAATTTGAAAAAAGTGAAAGAAATTTTTTTATGCCTTTTCATTTAGTTGCACTTAGTAGTTTTCTTTTCAGTATTTTCAAATAAAAATTCAAAAATTCAAAAATGTCTTAGTTTTCCGACACTTAGTTTCATTTTCATTAGCTTTTATTTACAAAAAAAAAACAAGAAAAGAAATTTGGTTTAAATAGTTGCAATTTTCTTTGGAATCTACTTTATACATCATTTTTGCCTTTTCTTATCGAGTCTATAATATCACAGTCCTTCATGCCATTTACCTTCTGACTAACAACAACCCTTAAAATAAACGATATAATTTAAAATTTATTAGTAAGTTTTATTTTATAGGGTTAGACACCAACTAGCTTAAGCTAGACTTGTGGAATAGGGAGTTTAAACTTTCCACAATTGTTTAAATTCAGACGTAGTTGGATAATCGATAAGTAAACCCTTTTCTATGTTGATTGTATCTGGGAAGCTCCTCTCAAACGGGAGTGAAGCACAAGGCCGCATGGAGGCTTAGACTGAGGAGATAACCCTCTGATTCCTTGTCAAAGCATAGACCAAGTTTTTTGCACATCTGGGAATTCTGTCCTAGACAAGGTTTCAGGATTTTCTACCTTGACCATGCATACAAACCAGGCTTGCAATTGTCCCCCCAGACTATCGATATAGTTAAGGTAGCCTATAGTCTCTCTCACATCTAGGGTTTATACATAGGTACACCGAAAGGCTATTTATGGTTGACCTTGGACGGGCTTGGAAGGTAACCCTTGTGGAAAATGTGGGAGGGAAGTGGGTGATTCCTCCGCTTGTGCCTAACAACATCTTCAAGGATGTCAAGTAACTGTCTCTCATCTTTCTTTTGGAAAGAATATCTTATACCCCTTGTGATTGTTGAGACTTTAGGAAATTTTTTAGTGATTTCTCTATGGTTTGTTTGTTTTTAGACGTCCTTAGGTTGTGGAGAGTCAAATTTTCAAACGTGGAGGATCAACCTCTTAGAAGGTCAAGAAGTTTACAAAACCTTTCTCCACTTGTTACAGTGGAACCTCCACTGCCCCCTTAAAGGCGGATATTAGACATAGACAGTTCTTTCGAACCGGTAGGAATTAATGAAGTTTTGGGTGAACCAAAACTTAGGACAAACCAAGTTGATACAACCACAGTAGATATAGAAGACTTGCAGGCTAATGAGTTTGCAAGAAAATTTAATTCACCTCTTACTGACCTAAACTATCCAATGATCATTTAAGTTTGTCCCTTCGATTCACCTATGATTGGTGTTCCTATGGGGATACTAATGTCTAGTGTAGGAGAAATTCCTTCTACCTCCACCTCAGCCACTCCGGCTAAAGGAGTACCACCTCCCCCGGTTGGTGTCCCTAGAACAAATATACCCACTAATCCTTTAACTCCATCTAGTCGGGTGGTTCAACATCCGTCTTCAACAAATGTAGTAGACACTTCTATTGGGGTGGTCACTGGGATCCCTAGTGTACCTTCTACGTCAACTTCTTTTGCACACACTACTCACAATGGTCCAGTTGGATCCTATTCATTTGTCCCTTGGAATGGGGGGAACATTCCCCCATATGCCCTATATGTAGGTCCAACACCTACATATGTAGGAGTGCAGTTCTGAAACACTAACCCTTATGGTCAAGGTTTCCAAATGCCAGTTTTGGCTCCCTTCACGAGCTTTCCTTTTTCACTTTTAAGCGAAGGGATACCTGCTCCTATTTTTCAAACTCCAGTTTCAACTGGAGCAACCCGAACCTCATACATTGCACCACATAATCCATTGGCTTATGGGTGGAATCCTTTCCAAAGTATCTCGACTATGTCACAACCGATAGCTGAGGGAGACCTTGCCTTCACCTTTGGGAACCTGGGGGTAAGTCCTTCTACTTCCCAAGCTGGTACTTTTCATGCTTCGATTAGATCCAAGCTTCCTTTCCTGGAAACTTTGAATTTTCTAGATTTTTCTAAGCTAATGAATGATCTGGTGAGACATGATGCCTCTTGGCCACCTGTTCTTACCAAGCTACCTTCGGATATTCTAAAAATTTGAAGGAAAAATTGGCGAAGACCCAGGGGCTCATGTCACCACTTATCACTTATGGTGCTCCTCCAACTCACTGAATGATGACATCGTTCAGTTGAGATTGTTCCAAAGAATTCTTACTAGTGCTGCAGCAAAGTGGTACATCGAACTGCCCTCTGCTGCATTTGGTATTTTTTGGGACTTAACCAATGTGTTCCTTAACCATTTCCAACTTCCTATCCGGTATGATGCTAGAATAGACTTATTCTCCACTTTTCAATAGGACAAAGCCACTCATATTTTGGATCACATACAAGAGCGGAGAAGGCGGAAGAGTCTCATTAAGGCCACTATCCCTCTCGAGTTTTTACTAGAATGGTTCCTTAAGTGCTTATTTCCATATATATCTAAGGATGTGTCCACTTCGGGAGTCACTACTGAGGAAGAGCCTATCCTCAGGGCCCAATAGTTAGATTTGATATATTCTCAGTCTAGGATTCTATATGAAATTATCCCTAATGCACCGAGACCAACCCATAGTGTCAAAAAACCTAAGCCTGGACCCCATGCCGATGGTATGGTTGGTTCAGTGAAATATCCCAGTGTGGAGTATTTGGCTAAACAACTCCATGAGTTTTTCATCAAACACTCTACAGTGGAGGCAACAAAGGCTTCACCCTCACCCCAAAATGTAAATGTTTTTGCACAATCCTCCCAAAAGGGAAATTAGCAACTCGATGGGAAAAAAAGTGGGGGAAGAAAGGTGAGGGAAATCAAAACAAGCCAAAACCCACAAATAATGCTGATGGGGGGAAGAAAGAGAAGAAGAAGGTGAAATTTCCATGTAAGTTGTGTTAGGAAGGCCACTTGACCCATCAATGTCCCCTTATGGACCAAGATCAGAAGTAGCTCAAAATCCAACAACCGACTGTCCTAAAGGATCCTTTTCCCCAAGGAAAAAATTCAACTTCAGCTTCAAATGTAGTAGGGGACACCCCAAATGCCCCTGACGCAAATTATATCAACATGGTTTGATCCCAAACATTACTCTAGACTAGGAATAAGAACTATGAGACATAGGCTCTGGAGAAGGGAAATTCTATAGGTGGAACTTCTAACCCTCTCACAATTGAAAAACCTACCGAAACTATGCCCAAGATACCAAAATGTGTCTTTAAGAAAACATTGCACAATCCTAATGCTAGGAATACAACCAATTACTCTGTAGTTGAATATTTAGTCCAAACCCCTTGTGCGATGTTGGCTTTAGAGGTGTTGTAGAGTTTGTCCAGCTTAGCGAGATGCACTCTTAGAAGCCTTATGTAGTATGGATTCATCGAGCCTCATGGTGAAGTTTAATTTGTCTAATGTCAAAATTTTACTGCCATATCATGTGGCCTTATCGATAGATGTCATCCATGGCAGAAAAACCATTGGAAGGGTAGTTGTTGATGAGGGCACTTCCACATGTTTCATGTCCTTGTCTTGCTGGAAGGCTCTTGGATCTCCAGAGCTAGTTCCATCAAACACCTTACTTACTTCTTTCGACGGATGATCATTTCATCCACAGTCCTACCAGCTTTCGAAATAAAGTTATAAGGGAATGCAGTGTCTGTTGAGGTAGAGGTGATTGATGCACCATTAGATTATAACTTGCTTCTGGGGAGAAGTTGGACTTATCCCATGTCTGCTATTGCATCGGTCATTCTTCGAGTAGTAGTGTTTCCACACAAAGGCAAGTTGGTTACTGTAGACCAACTCAGTTTTACTTGGAAGGGCCGCATGGAAATTAATGAGTCCACCATGCCATTGGTTTATCAGGTTAAATTTGATTCAGAGAGCTTAGGGGCTACACCATATTCAGCATTAATGGGCACATTCGATTTTCTAGATCTGATTAATTACTTAGGTTCTACCAGCATGGGGAAGTTTATTCCAACGGTTGTCGATAGACCAGACTCTTGGGTTCTTCCTTCCCACCATGAACCCAAAGTGCACTTATCGACAACGGAAGTATCTTATCAAGCTATCATTCATACCATTGTTGATCCCATTCCGATCCCTCTCACAGTCTCAGAGGAGCCAGAAGGATCCTATCTGCTTGCTTGGGTAGGGAACTCTTTGCATACTGAAGACTGCTTAGAAATAGTTTTTCCATCTGATGAAGCCATTTTAAAAGCTATGTGTGGATGAGATAAGATTTGCAAAGATATTCATCATCGATCCTATTTTCTTCCAGAATTAAGCAGGATTGAAAACCAAGAGTTCCATATGAGACTGGAAGATGATGTTGATACACCAATCAATCCATTACCAAGGGAGGGGATATTTTCTGAGGGGAATATGGAAAAAATCTCTGTTACTATTCATATAAACATCTCTGCAAACCCAATCATTGTGGAAAATGTATAAATCGATGCAAACTGCTCTCCGAAGGAGATTGCTATCTATATAGCCTTATTTAAGGAATTCCGCGATGTGTTTTCCTATTCTTATGAGGAGATTCCAGGCATAGATCCATCGATAGTTGAACATGAAATCCAAACCTATCCTGATTCCAAACCTTTTTGACAAAAACTTAGACCTATCAATCGACGTAAAGCGACAACTCTCAAGGATGAAGTTGAAAGGTTGTTGAAAGCCGGTTTCATTTACCCGATAGATTTAACCGAATGGGTATCCAACCCTATTCCAGTCGACAAAAATCAAGGGACAATACGTGTATATACTGACTTTCACGATTTAAACAAAGCATGTCCTAAGGATAACTACCCTACATGATTCATAGATCAAATCATTGATACTTGTGCAGGGAGTGAAGTCTTTTTGTTTATGGATGGTTTCTCTGAGTATAATCAAATTCAAATTAAACTAGAAGACCAACATAAAACAACTTTCATTTGTCCTTAGGGTACATTTGCATACAAGAAATGCCCTTTGGATTGAAAAATGTTGGGGCTAATTTTCAACGGGAAATGAATTTTTCTTTTCATGACATCAAGTTTATTCTCGAACCCTACCTAGATGATCTGTCGGCACATTATTGAAAGAGGATTGATCACCCAAATCACTTCGTTTAATCTTTGAAAGATGCAGACATTAAAAAATACGTTTGAATCCCCAATAATGTGTTTTATGTGTCGAGTCATGTTGGCCTGATTTTCTGACATAGGCCAACTAAGGAGATTAATCCCACACAAGTTGCTTAGAGCAGCTCCCGGTGTGTTTTAATATGGAAAACCTCGCAGGTTATGGTCCTGCTACCAAGTGAGTAAAAAATTATCCTAATCTAATTATTATTTAAATAAACCCTTGAATTAGTTTTCTAAGACCTAAGTTATCCTAAAATGCTTTCTTAATGAAAGTATTCAATTTTTGAGGATTTTGCTTCAAATATTCTAATTCAAAGACTATTATAAATATTACAGAATTAATCTAATCCTACTTAACAACTGTTAAATATAAATTAAAGTTTTAAAATAGACTATATTAAGACTAAAATTAACTAATTATTCTATCTCAGTTGAGAGCAACTTAAATACTAGATTAATTATTAATTAATATTTTAAGTAAACAGAAAGATAAATAATTATGATTTAAATGAAACTATTTAAATAATTAACATTAAATCACTCTGCTATATATTCACAATAAAAGAAAAATTAAAATAGACAACTACTTTAAACTTCTCTATAATGTTTTATTAATTAGCAATCAATAATCAATACTAAATATTTGAATAAAAGATGATATTTATAATGAAAACATTGTAAAATACAAATGAAATCAAAATAAACATAAATATGTATATTACCAAGATTTGAATTTTCAATAAAAATATTGATCGATTCAATATAGTAACATACTCATTCAAACAGTAATATTGTGTTAACAGAGTATTATATCAGATAATGAATACAATCATAACAAAGTATAACTGTACCAAAGTATAACTACAAGATGATATGTTGAAATATATGTAAAAAAAGTGCTCAAAAATAGTACTGAATAGTGATACCAATCTAAGAACTTAAGTCACACTCCTTCTTCGAAGGTAAAACTCCAGTAAATAGATAAAACTAGAACTGAAATGATATTTCAATTATGTTTTTCTTCTGATACTCCATCCTCATTTACATAGAAATTACTAGTTTATATAACCAAACTAGTAACCCATTTCAATTTCTAATAAATGCTATAATAAAGACTATAGGAATCCTATCCCTATTTAGCTGCATCGAATTTCTCCCAAAAGACATCTGGCATAAAAATTTATCCTATGAGATAAAACTATCAATTAAATGACTAGCCTGTATTATCTCCTCCTCAAACGAACTGATTTGTAATCATAGCCATCTTGAGCAACCAATCCTTCCAGAAGCACCAACAAATGTCAACTGTGAACAAAAATATCCTATATTGTTTATAGCATAACAATACCATGTACACCTATAACATACGAAATAAAATTCTTATTAAAATCATGTTAATAGAAAATAAAATAAAGCAAAACAAATTACATGCATGCCTGCAAAATCTACGATTTTGCGGGTGTGCTCATTAAAACATTTATTACCTGTCAAAAAGGGAAATAAACCACATAACCAAAAGAGAAACGACATCAAGTTCTGTTTTGTAAACTGATTACTCTTCTTGCTTCAGAAAGTTTAGCTTTGAGCCTAATAATTATTAGCTTCTGTCGATCTACTTGCTCAAGCAAGTGCTAGTTAGTGTTTATCATTGATTTCTTGGCTTCCTTGTATCGATTCTTCTTTAGGTTCATGTCCTTCCATATATTAACCCAATTTAGTAATTTTGCCCTGAATGTTTTATTTTCTTCATCTTTTAAGGCTGCATTTGCTTGACATTCTTTTAATTCATTTTTAAACTCTACGATTTTGGTTTCATAAACTCGATCAAGTACCTATTGAATGGTTTCTTCATCTTGATCACGAAGTGTATCATCAGACTGCGAAAAATCAAGATTATTTACATCCTGAACTGGTGATGGAATGCTCATACATGATGGCTCAGGGCCAGATCCACAAGCATCCATTCATTATGGTGCTATTTCACACTTACTTGGATCAATAATTTTTTCAGCCAATGAATTTTCAATATTTTCCACTATGGTAATAGGTTTATTCATATGCGTTGTCTCAGGAATCAAAGAAAAAACATCATCCTCAAGTTGAACAACAATTGGCTGAGTATTCTGCTGAATATTTATAGGAATGGAGACTGAAGGTGCTGTAGTCATGCTTCGTGTGAACCTTTGTGAATGAACAGACAAAGATCCCTTTGGCTCAAAACTTCTCCTATCACAACAAACTTGTGCCAATTGTTCAAGCTTTTGTGTAGAATCATCACAATGGTTTTTAGGAGTGCATACATCAGAGATGAATTCATGAGTAATAGAATCAATTTTGTCATCATTCATCAATTTACCATCCACCTTTACAGATGTGCTGAAACATTTAACAAATAAAGATTGATCCATATTTGTTTCAGCATCAAAGGGATCGACCTTATTGGTACCATCATTACTAATACGAGTATCTACAGGTGAGCTTGCTTCCTGTAATTTACTATCCCCAGGCTCAGCCTTATGAATATCATCCATCTCAGATTTTAATGGAGCTTTACACTTCCTACGAGTTTTAGTAGGAGGATTTGGCCAATATTGTGTTGACCCTAGCTTATTTTCAACCAAGAATTCATCCCAAGATCTACAGCTAAGAGATAACTGATGCTGGATTAGAATTTTAATTAGACCGTGATGGAACAAGCTCCTATCAGGGTTTCCTATAATACTTTGCACTGAATGTGTCATTTTTTTCAAGCTTTGAAGCAAGTAAAAAGGAAGATTGAGCTTACAACCCTTCAACGCTAATAATAATCGCAGATGGCAATAATGAAGATGAGAGAGACGATCGTCACAAGAGACATACCTGACTAGGATTTCATAAGACGCTCGCCATTCTGGTTTTAAGAATTTAACTGAAACCCCAACTTTTAACTTTGCATTCACAGGTAAGGGTAACAGTAATGACCTACACCTTTTCTTATCGACCTTTCCTCCTTTAAACCAATGTTCTTCGGTATGAGTAATCTTTGTTGCTTCTGTAATCTTATCCTCATAAATTATAAATTTAAAACCCCCAATTTGAGCTACATTCTCCCTCAAGCTCATAGCGAATTGTTTGGTAACTTCTGCATTATGACCACTGAAACATCTGAAAAATGAACCCCATCCTATTTTTTCGAACAATACAGTGACTTTCTCATCGGCTTCCACCAGCTCAGGCCCTAAAATCTTGAATCAGCTTAGAGGAGCCATTGTCTCCTCACTGCAACTCTGGTTTTGGTTTGAAATTAATGTGGTTGTGAAAATCGAAGGAATAGGTATCCAAGTGAAAGGCATTATGTGAAATGTAAAATCTCCAATTGATTCATACGTGACAAGAACGAGAACCCAAATTTTGGCCATGTTAACCAAATTTTGAAATAATGAGAACAAATGCCAGGGTTTTGTGCTATGAGTAATGGATAAACTAGTCACGACTAATCGAATTCTCAGAAAACATTATATTAACACTTCCACTTCTAACTGAACTTTCAACATTTAAAATTAATTCAACTCAAGGTTTGATAACCATATGATACAAAAATCGAAGCATTGATAATATGTAGACTAGAATGATATCTTCGTACAGGTGCCATAAATGGTAATGGCTATCAGTCATTATGAAATTGAATTTCAATGACACAATTCCATCATTAAACCAACAAATGTCAGTTAAATTGATAGGTGTCATACAATTAAAACCAAAACCAAATGTCAATACGACCTCAATCTTTATGCAGTGATTTGAAAATATCGTTATCATTAAAATCTTTATAAACAGATAGTATCAATTCAATCATTCATATCATGTACCATAAACATGATTGTCAATTGATAATAAAAAAGAATTACACGTGGAGGGCAATTGTGCTCATGAACTAGATGATGTGAAGTCATCATAACAATCCATAATGTCTCCTAGGGTTTCATAATTATAACTAAGTAGCAAGATTAACACTAGATAAAAATTAAACCATTCAAAACCATATATATGTTAGTTTTTCAACATTTAAGCTAGCAGAATGACAAGATCTTTTCATTGAGAGAATAACAAGCACATCAATCACATAAGCACATCAAGAAACAAGAGACACAAAGATTTTGGGAGGGGAAACCATAAATGGAGAAAACCCCTCAACTTCCTCTAAGATAGTATCACCACAAGATGTGATCCCAAAACAGTAAGATGACCTCCCAACACAATAGAAGCCTTCTGTCTTCTGTCAAGCCAAAGAATTTCCTTCTCCAAAAGTGCGCCACACTTGAGAGAGCAAGTGATGTAATTCACAAGTGATAAATAGAGAGACTCACCCTCTCTATTTATATTAGTCCGTTCACTTGAATTACCATTTCACACGTAGGCTCGACCTAATAATTACTACTCGAGCCTACACCTTAATTAGTGTATAATAACTCAAGTGCCCCATAACTGTGGGGACTTACCTAATGACTTGAAATGACTTGATTACATTATTAATCCTCCCGATCGGAACATCGGGGCATGACCACATGACTCAAATACATAATAGAAACATCCCGGAATAAACATCGGGTTACAATATATAAAATACATATAAGAATACATTCCGAAGTTACATATACATCAACACTCCCTCTTAACTAGGAAGGTATTCTTTTGACACAATTTTTCAGCACTGGTCTTCTTCTCTGTATCAGCTGGATCTTCTGAGTCATCTTCATCTTCAAGTCATCTGGATCTGCATCATCTCTTGTTAAAGATAAACTTAGAAATATCGCAATCGAAACAAAGTACTTCATAGTAAAAATAATCTACACCATCAGTATAAGATATAGAAATTTACTTCTCTGAAAAATTTCTAGAATCTGTTCCATGAACATAATAATTTTCTTTCCTTTTTTTTTTTAAACTTAAAACAATTACTCTGACTGAAGACTACTATCTAGGTATGATAACCCGATTTGATAGTATCATTCACGAGAACTACCTAGAATAAGCAAGTCAACTCGTGATGATACCTCTTGTCTCTTGATTATTTAACCAAGAGCCATCACCCTGATGATCAGAAATGAAGTTATCCTAGACAACACTGATGATCATGATTAGGCCGGCTCCTGATGAGACCTCCTATTCTTCAATCAAAATTATGTTTTACTTTATTTATTTTGAAATTTTAAATTTTACAAAATAAGAGATCATTACCTAGCATGGTGACCAAATGGTAATGTCAGTCACTAATATCACCAGAAAACGAATCAGCTGTTTCGTGATGAGACCCCCTATCTCTTGACCTTACGACCAAGAGCCATTATCAGTTTCCTAATAATGTCATGCCAGTGATATTTATGATCTTGATCAGATCGGGTTATTACTAAGACCTTCCGTCTCTCATTTTAGCATTTTATTGAATGGAACATATTCTAAAAAGTTTTCAAATTGTAAATAACTTTAAAAAAATAATGACTGATGGTAGAGATCCATAAGAAATTTTCAAAGTACAAGTTTCGAAAAAGACATTAATTAGCTATCCCAACTATTATAAGAAAATAGAAGAGTGAGGAATAATCTGAATAATACTTACAAATATTTACAAATAATTATAGGTTCTTAATAGACTTAAGAAACTTTGATCATTCTTAACCAATTAAAAGATTTAGTCTAATATCATAATTTTAAACTAATGAACAAACTGGCTTTTAAAACACAAGACTTATTTATTTACACTTATCCTTTCAATTGACACATGTACATTAATGACTGATTATTTTCAATCATATATACAGAAATTTGATAGTCCTTAATACAAATGATCTATTAATACTTGATTAAGAAAATCAAAAACTAGTTGCAAGAGTAGAATGATGTTTGAAATGTACATAAGTATCATGAATTTATCATCATCCTTTATTTGATAAAAAAATTTACAAAATATTGACAAGTTTATAAGAATATATATATATATATATATATATATATGAAAATTTTAAATGAAATTATTTACAAACAAAAAACAAGCTTATATACATAATTATATACATTTTTAGGGTCTGAAAAAATCAGCAGAAATATTTTTTTAAGATCAGTCCATTCACCAGGAATGTTTCAAACTGACCTTCTAGGGTTTGTAAACGGAAGGTCCTTGGACCTATCTTTTCAGCAATAACAAAGGGACCTAACTAGAGTTTTTGAAACTTAGTATGATCTCCTTTTTCTTCATGAACTTTATCCCATTTTAAAACTAACTCTCCCACCTGAAATTCTCGATTAGAACTTGAGGATTGGTCAAACTAGGACTTCACAATTTGTTAATGTTTTGTAAAATGTTGCTTTGACTTGTCTCTTTCTTCCTCAAGTTTTAACAAAGCATTGATCCTTTTTTCCATTGCTGGAAAATTTTCATCTTGAACAGACTGAGCTAACTGTAATGACAGTAAAAATAAATTCAGTGGTAAAATAGCTTCAGTTCCATAAACCAAGAAGAAGGGTGAGTTACCTATTGCAGCTTTAGGAGTTACCCTGTCTGCCCAAAGGGCATTAAATAATTCTGTATGCCAATCATGATGGTGAGCTGAAATAGTTCTTTTGAGAATTTTCAATAAATTTTTGTTTGTTGATTTAGCTAAACCATTTCCATGAGGATGATAGTTAGCTGAATACCTAACTGTTATTCCCTTCTCTAAGGCAAATTGAGTTAACTCGACTGATGAAAAATATGAAGCATTATTAAAGACAAGGGAATCTGGAACACCAAATCTCATTATGATAAAAGATTCTAAAAATAATATAACCTGATTGGTGTTTACAACCCTCAAAGGTGCAGCTTCTACCCAACGAGTAAAATAATCAGTTGTAGTTATTATATACTTGTCTTGCATAGAAGAGGGAGGGTTTATTTGTCCTACTATATCAATACCCCATTGCTGAAAAGGTCTTTCTACCGAAACAGGTTGTAAAGGAAAAGCAGGCTTCTTAACTCTTCCTGCAACAAGTTGACATTCCTGACACTTTCTAACAAAAGCATATGAATCTGGAAATAAAGTAGGCCAATAATAGCCAGCCCTAAGAACCTTATGTGCCGTAGTTTCTCCACCAAAATGACCACTTGCTGGTCCAAAATGTAATTCTTTCAAAATCACTTCTGTTTCATATTTATCTAGACATCGAAGCAAAACTCCGTCTAAATTTCTCCTAAAAAGGATGCTATCAATTAATAAACAAGGAGAAGATTTCAGTCTAAGTGATCTCCTTTTTCTTGGTTCCAAGTAATCAAGAGCAGTTCCTATTTCCAAAAGTGTTCTTATATCTGTATACCAAGAATCATGTGGTGGAGGATAGAAGTAAATTTCCCTCATAAGTAAAAATTCATCAATGACAGCTTCAGAATTATCATTAGGTAGATGAGCTGCTTCAACAGCAAGTTTACATAATCCTTGACCCTTGACTACCATTGAAGGTTTAATTTCCAAGTCATACTCTTGAAGAGCTATAATCCATGGTGCCCTTTTTTGACCTAAATCTTTTTGCACTAGCAAATTTCTAACTGAAGGATAAGGAACTATCACTTTCGTTCTAGATTTCAATAAATATGGATGAAAGTGTTTGACAACTTTGAAAACAGCAAAAGCTTGCTTATCAACTTCATGGTAATTAAATTCAGCACCTTTAAAATTTGAACTCATAAAAGAAATTGGCACTTCATTATTTTGCTAATTTAGTTGAGTTAAAACTGTTGCATGTGATATATCAGAAGTGAAAGTATACAATATGAAATCTTTGTTAAAATATGGGCTCAAAAGACTAGGAGCTTCTGAAATAGCTTCTAAAATTGTCTGAAATGATTCTTTTTCAATTTGTCCCCAATTAAAAATATCATCCTTCTTAATCATTTTTTGTAAAGGACGGATGATTTTAGAAAAACTGGGGATGAATCTTCTGATAAAAATTATTTTTACCAAGAAATGATTGCATTGCTTTCTTGCTAGAAGGGTAAGTTATTTTTGAAATAGCTTGGGTTCGTTCAGGATCAATCATGATCCCGTGTTTTGAAACCACGCAACCTAATCAAATACCTTCTGAAACAAAAAATATTGTTTTCTTAGGATTTAAGGATACTCCAAATTTTCCACATCGTTCAAATACCTTTCTAAGATGATTAATATGATCATGTCGACATTTAGAATATACAGTAACGCCATCTAAATAGAAAACTACTGAATGATTAATTAAGCCTCTAAAAGCAATATCCATTGCCCTTTGAAAAGTTGCCCTAACATTGATTAACCCAAAGGGCATCTTTCTGTAAGCATATGTTCCCCATGGAGTTCTAAAATATGTTTTCAATTGATCATTTGGGGAAACCAATATTTGGTTGTATCCTGAGAAACCATCAAGAAGTGACAGTATCTCAGATCTAGAAACTTTTTGAAGAATTTTTTCCATGGGAGGAACTAGGTAATTATCCTTTTCGGAATACTTATTAATATTTCTAAAATCAACACATAATATAATATCACCATTTTTCTTCCTAACTGGAACCAGGTTGGCTACCCACTGAGTATGCCGAATAGGAAAAATAATCCTAGCAGCTAACAATTTATTTAGTTCCTTCTTAATTGTTGGTTCTAATGACGAATGATATTTCCTTAGTTTTTGTTGAAAAGGTTTTGAATCTTGTTTAATTGGAATTATGTGTTGCATGACTTGTGGATTGAAGTTTTTCAAATCGTCATATGTCCATGCAAAGACATCCTTAAATTCTTTAAACAATTTTATGAATGTTGTTTTTTCTGCGGGAATGCAATCTATTCATAGATTTACAGTTTGAGGGTTTAGTTCCATTCCTAAATTTATGATTTCATATTTCATTTGAGAGGTATTGGTTTTAGGAACAGATCTAAATTTATCTTGAAGATCAAAGAAATTTTCTAATCTCAAAACTGAATTAGGAATTGGTTTTACCTTCTCAAAAGCTTTTTCAGCTGAACAAAAATAATTTATTACCGAAAAATCCCGCAGATTTTAGTCATGTGTAACTTCATCAATGGATGAATCTTTAAATGTATCATCATTTTTTAGAAAATTCAGCACCTACACATCATTATCAAACACACGCTAGTTAAATATATTAATCTGGTATAGAAGGCCTAAAAATTAATTCAACTGAAAAGAAATATGGTGTAAAATTTTCTGATGGGATTAATTTTGATGCTACATTCGCTAATAAATCTGTCTCTTGGTTTTGAACTCTTAGAACTAAAATTATGTTAAATGCATCAAAATGCGAAATGAGATTCCATACCTCTCGTTGATAATTCTGCAAATGTTCAGAAAGGCAGTGAATAGAATTACAGACCCATCTGACGTTGATTTCAGAATCACCGTATGCAATTAACACTTTGATATCCAAATCAATCGCTTTTTTCAAACCCTGTATTAAAGCTTCATATTCCACAGTATTGTTTGTACAATTAAATTCCAGCCTACAAGCTATACATGTTTTATTTCCTTGAGGGTCTATTAGCAGGCAACCAACTCCTGCTCCTTCTTTATACTTCGCCCCATCGAAATATAAAGTCCAAGTAGAACTATTAACAGCTACTTGACTTTCTATAATATTTACAATATTGTGATTATCTACATCATTTATAATTTCCTTGAATGAAGAGTCATGAAAACTAGTTGTCACATTAAGAATTTCTGATTGCTGTTTATTTCAGAAAAAAACAGAATTTTCAGATTTAAAATTACCAAATCCTAGTTCATACATGTAGTTCCCCATAATGGAATCTGAAAATAAAACTGGTTCACTAGGATCATGTAATTCTGTCACAGTATGTTTCATATATCTTTCCCTGTTTATCTTAATTTGATTTGACTTTCCATTCTTAGGTAACCATAAAGTTGATCAGTCTATAGCAAATAATCCATTCAATTGTTGAGACCAATCTCTGCTCAAAAACAACCCATATGCATGAGGAATATCTGCAACCACAATGTCTATGATTTGAAAAACCAAAGGGTTACAAAGCAATCCTGACTAAAACATCTTGCATCTCTCCTACAACCCTCACATTTGTCCTATCCAAATGAGTTATTTGTGAATTTGATGGAACATATTTTCCATTCAACCTTTTGCATACAGATAAAGGAATTACATTGGAAGATGCTCCAGAATCAACCATGCAATTATGAACATTCCTATTAAAAATCTCAAACGTAAGTAGGAATGGAGGAGTTGTTGATTTTGAATTCTTCCCTATTAGTGAGGCTTTATCAGTTGCTGACTTTCCTTTATCAATTGATGTTAAATCATTATTAGAATTGTTAGCAGCAACACTTGTTTAGCATTAGGAATTATTGAACTCATGGTAGGATTTATAATATGACTATTAGGCATTGGGTAAATTTGAAGAAGATCATACATACTGATGTTTGCACGTGTCTTCTTTAAATCTTCAATTATGTCATATTGTAAATCCAACTTTGGAGCATTTTGAATAGGCTAAGCAATCCTTGTAGATTGAGTCTGTTTATTAGGTTGTGAATTATTGTTATCATTACTCAGGGTACAAATTGATGAAGTTCCAGGAGTGTTTGCGAATATTCTACTATGAGTATTATAGGCATGTTGTCCTGAAGGAGGAATTTTACCTTCATAATATTTTACAAGACTATCCTAGAAATGACCATTAACTTGTTGAGGTTCTTCCGATTCTTCATCATTTTCTGATTCTTCTTCTTCTTCATTTTCAGCCATTTCTTGATTTAAGGGAGTTTCAGATAAGGATAAGACAACTCGAATAGTATTAAAAATTTCTTCATTTACTGCTATATCAGGCGGTGTACTTGTTTTATTATTAGTATTAGGATTCTGTCTAAATTGATTTCTGAAATATCCTTTAGAGGAGGAAGCTTCAGAATTAATTTTTTTTAATCCTACAACTTCATTGGTTAATGCTCGAATAGCATTCTGCAGCTGTTCTACGTCAAATGCATTATCCTTTTTTGAATCAGGTCTTTCAATTTTCCTACGAGGAAAGGTATCGGCTTTCCCACTTCTATCTAGTTCATACGACATAGAATCCTTCTCAACTTTAATGGCTTCCTCAAAAGTTTCTACCAGAGTTGTTTTACCAACTCTCTTAATGAACATCCTATGATATTTTGGTAAAGCTGAAGTATAGTTCTCTATGATTATGTCTTCGGGTGGTTGAGAAGCAACATAAATTTTATTTTTTAGTGTAAGAAACCTCTGATTAAAATATTTAATTCTTTCTTTAGGTTCCATTTTAATCCGAGATAACTCAAGGGCTAAAAGAGCAGGTGTTTTATCCTCCCCAAATTTATCTAAGAAAGCTTTATTGAATTCATCCCAATTTGTGATTGATCCTTGAACTAACGAAAAAGTATCAAGTAGAGGATTTTCCCTCAAAAGTTAAAGGGAACAACCGACAAACCACATCTTCATGCTGAACATTCATGGTTTGAACAGCTAACATGAATTTATCTACATGCACCTCTGCAAATTCTTTGTTATCTGGGTTAAACTTCGGAAGAAGTTTATCTGAATGTTTGGGCAGAGGATGTTGTATACCAGGTACATCTACAACAATTGTTCTCAACCAAGCAAGTTGTGGATTAGGTGGAGGATTACCTCCTCCTCCTACAGGTATGTTTCCAGCCATAGGACTTCCTTCAGAATCTGAAGAACTCCCTGAAATAGATGACCTTGGACTATTAAGTGGTGATTCTGGAGGAGAGGGTGGTTGATCAAAACCGCCTACTGAAGTCAATCTTCTAGCAATATTTATTGAAAGAAGAAGCATAAGCATAAGCAAGAAGAGATCCATATTTTTCCTCTATGTGCTATGGATCCGCAGCCGGCCTCTTCTTGTTGTGTTGTATTCGTGATGGTGGTATGGATCCACATATGCAATTTGTTGCTTTCGATCCTCTGACAAGAACGTATGTAGAACTTCCCGTTCCTGTTTTGTTCCCTTTTTGTCATTGGGATTCATACGTAACGCGAGCATCATGAGTGACAGCGGAGATGCATACAAAGTATTGGTGATGGGCACGACAAAACAAAGTCTTTTACATAAAGTTGAAATATACGATTCCAATGACAAGTCATGGATAATTGTGTGATGTGCGTGGGGAGGCAACTGCTTTTCTGCAATGGTTATTTCTACTGTATGGTGATGCTTTCTGATGAACATACTGTTGTGGGTTACAACATTGCAGAGGGAACTTCCATCTTTAGGCCATTTCCTGTGATAGTTGATGGCCAATACATGGTGCCTCACCTGATGGCCACAGGTTCTAGTCACAGCTTTTGAAGGTTATTATAGGGGAAATAATGAGCAACTTTTGGAGGTTATTATATGGGAATTGGAGAAGGTAGAGGTCAACTCCTCTTCATTTCCATCTTGGTGGAAGGAGATTTCAAGAATGCCTCCTTCCAATCTTGAGATATTTTCTAGGAATGGCAGGAGATTTTCAAGAAATGGCAGGATCTATTGTAGGCATTTTGTTGATTGTATTGAATGTTGTGTATGAGTGGGGGATAGAATCTACTTCACAGTATTTGAAGAAAGGAAGGTGAAAGAGATCCTTGCTTACAGTCTCACTGAAAATACATGGAGTTGGTCTCCCAGCCGTACTTTAAGCACCACTGCAAGTATAGGCGACTGTTGTGAGATTCCAATGGCCTTTGAACCGAGGCCAGACATGAACCTTTTACCTCATTACTTCATCTTAAACGTTCTTTATTTTTTAGATATTCACGTGTATTTATGTAAGTTTCTTGGAATTTAATTGGAGATGTATAACTAAGCAAATATTTGAATAAACAACTTCAGGCTTGGAACAAACAACTTGTAATTTTAGGGTATGTATGTTTTTGCAGATTTATTAAGAAGCTGGAGATGATCTGTACTATGAAGTGGATTTAAAAATGATAAATGATTTAGATTAAGCCATCACCATTGGTGGATTAGTTTACTATAGCATAATTTTGTATAATTAAGCAAAGCTTTGAATAAACAACTTCTGGCTTGGAACAAACAATTTTTAATTTCAGGGTATGTATGTTTTTGCATATTTATTAAGAAGTTGAAGATGCTCTGTAATATGAAGTGGATTTCAAAAATGATTTAGATTAATCCATCCCTATTGGTGGATTAGTTCATTGGTGGCTTAGTTTACTATAGAAGAATTTTTATTTCTATCAAACATTTTTATTCTGTGTTATGAAAGCTACAGTTTTGTTATTTAATAAAGCTTTTGTAAGTTGAGAAACTCTAGGAAGAATAGCAGTTCAGAAATTGCAAGTTTTATCATTTAATAAAGCTTTTGTAAACCAAAAAACTATGCCAAGAATAGAAGTTCAGAGATTTATTAAAACAATTATCTCTCAATTAATTGTAATGCATTGTATGTGGTTCGACAAAAAACAAAAACATTTACCAAAGCATAGTCTTTAAAAGTGCTTTTAATTATGCTGAAATTGTTGCTTAGAGAATCTGCAAATGTTTTACCGAAATATGCATCAATACATAGTTTTTGAAAATGTTTTTAGCTGTGTTGAAATTGTTGTTAAAAGTTGCAAAAGTTTTACAAAAAGTGTTTTTTTCCACATATAGTTTTGGAATACATATGGGATATAATGTTGTACCATTTTTATGCCCATAGGAATTCAGATATTATGTTATATTTTGGACTTGCTTGAGTGGATCAACAAGATTAACTCAAGTGTAACAAGTTTACAATAGAGATTCATTTCATGGTCGTAGTATCTTGTTATGCTTAAATGGTGGTTAAAGAAGGGTAACAATTTGTTTTGTTTTTTCATATCAATTTTTTTGTTTTGTTTTTCTTTATTAAATAATATTTGTTTTGTGCTTATATTAACTCTAAAATTATATACTTTAGCCTTTGATTAAGGGCTAGCTATCTTCACAAAACTAATTGGTTGGTAGTGCCTATGGGCATTCATCAGCCACTTTACTTTTTCCAATTTACATGTATAATGTTGTACCATTTTTTTTACCATATTGTACCATGTTGTTAAAAGTTGCAAATTTTTTTGGAAAAGTAGTTTTTTTCCAATGAATGGTTTTGGAATACATATGAGATATAAAGTTGTACCATTTTTGTACTTACCATATTGTTCATAGAATTCTTATTAATAATTACTTTGCACACCTTGTGTTAACACTTACAATGGGTTTTGGAAATGGTCTTCCTTCCATAGTAAGATTTTGCAGTGTCCTTATTTCTCATTATTAAATTTAGTTTCATTGTCCTCTTTTGTTTTTTCCACCCATGAAATCACCTTGTCCTATAGAATTGATTTCAATTCCTTTCCTACTTCAACTTCTTGTGTCTTATTATTTTTTGAAGAGATTGATCTTCCTCTTAGTGCAATTCCACTAAAACTTGTATTTACTAATCAAGTAGTTTTATTAAAGGAATGGGAATTAAGAAAATCTAATTTATCATAGCCCATTATAATATCTTGTAGTAGCTTTTTCTTCATCCTCTTAAATGTTTGTTATTTTTTTGGTAGTTACATAAATTGCTTACTACAAACATGTGTTTTTGTCTCAAAGTTTTAAATTGTGCAAGTTCTTTTTTATCAAAATTAGGACAAGGCATTGTGCATGTAGATGTTTTATCATTTTTTGCTCAATTATATTTTCACTTTTCCCATTTTTCTTATCTACAATTTTACCCTTCTCAGTATCATATTTCTCCATATTTTTCACTTCAAAATATTTCTAAAATTATTGAACCAGTGTATAAACAAGTGTGAGTTAAAATCCCACAAATTTAGACTCCACTTTGAGACCATATTTTGATTGAAATTCATTTAATCTCTCCATTGGGTCAAGAACAAATATTTGGGATCTAAGATTGTCTCATTCTTTCTTTGTCTTGTCTTGTCTTAACCTTGCTTCAAAATGTTACACCATTGATTATTCTCCCAAAGTTGGTCACAAGAGGCAATCAAATCAACTTTTATTTTGGGCAATAGTTAAGATTCAATGAATATAGGAAAATCATGATTGGGCATACCTTTGGTAAAGTTTATTCCATGATTTTGGATACATGGATATTCAAAGATTTTAGGAGAAAAATAAAATTGTATGGGAAGCAAGGATTTAGAACAACTATTAGATGAAGGATCACATATTTACACTTTTTTTTTGTTATTGAGGTGTTTAGTTGGTTAACATATTTTGTTCTTTTGTATAATTTTAGAAAGTTTTGACTTAGTCTTGAGCTACATTGTTGGGAGTGGGGACTGGGATCGAAAAACATGTATTATACCAAATTATATATAGAAAATATAGATATAACCATTGATACACATGTCACATATAACATCAATCATCTACGAGCTATGACTTGTAGCATTGTCATCAAATGATCAATCATCAACAACATCAATCTTCAAATTTCAACATATAATAGTTTCCATCAACAAACTCTAACATTCTAGACTCTAGACTCTAACAGATAACGTCAACCATGAAATGAAACAAAGCATCATAATATCATATTCAATACCAAAGAGTTGTAAGATCATAAGATGATAAGAATCAAGATGTAGTCAACAATTCAAAGTTCAAACTTCCATCTTCAAAGTAGGCCATAATGTTTACAAAACAGGCCATAATAAACATGAAATACAAAGTATTATGATACTATCTACTAAGTTTTCATCTTTCCACGAGAAACATCCAATTTGTTTTCTCGTATTCTAGGTGGAATAGGAGCTGGTGGAAGTGAGCGTGAAACACAAGAAGAAGATGAATGCCCCCCATGGATTGCCATACATTGTGAAGCTAAAGGAAAAACTACTGCATCTATAAACCTGCTAGTGGTTGGGGGTGGCATCTATGATGTATGAATTAGATGAGGATCACCCAATAGTTCATCCTCCAAGATCTCTAAAGCAATGGCTCCATCCTCCACATTAGCCTCCTATGGATTGTTGTCCCAAATCAAAACAGTTCTATCATTATTGGTCAATTCACAATAATGGGACAACAAACTCAAGTTGTAGTGCACATAAACCAAAATTTCAGCCTGTTCTGTATTCAAACTATTTCTCTTTGTTAATTTTTCATATGCTTTACTAAGACATCAGTATATCATTTCATTTTTCATAATAAAAGCATATAAAGCAGGATCACTGAAAGAAACAATATCACAAGAACAACACATATTTATCTTGGGAAAACCCTAAAGGGAAAAACCCAGCAAAAGCTTCCTCAATATAGATGCCCCAAAAGGGAAAAAAGGTAAAACCAACAAGGAGATCAAAAACCTAATTCTCCTCCTTCTCCAGCAACTCCTCTCCTCCACAAGTGCGCTATTCCAAGTGAGTGTGTGTGTCACAAATGAGGAGCACTACACCTCTATTTATATTCATCCGTTTACTTAAAGTTTACTCAATCAACATGTCGGCTTAAGTTAACTCATGTAGGCTCGAGTTACACATGTAGGCTCAAGTAACCACACTGGGGTGCTGATGACCCACCTTTACAATTAGAGGGGACTACCTCATGACTCTTATTAGTTCTTCCGATTAGGAGCATCGGGGTAGAATGTAATACAAGTGGTTCTCCCGGTTGGACCATCGGGGACCACAAAAGATACATAAAGAATATTCTTCGAAGTTACAATATTTCAACACTCCCCCTTAACGAGAAGGGTATTCTCCATCAACAACAACAAGAGTAGAGATAGAAGACATCATCAACATCAGTAGGGTAACACATCTATAAATCATTGGAAGCTTTTCAACATTATGAAGTCTTCATCTTCAATCTTTAGTCTTCATCATCATCAACATCTTCAGCATTTTGATCTTTCAATTTGCAGTGACATATTCAGCACTTGGACCTTTTTGATCAACAACATCTTCAGCACTTTGACTGGTTCGATCAGCAACAACATCTTCAGCATTTTGAACTTTCGATCAGAAACATCTTCAGCACTTTGACTGGTTCA
>LPNX010512438.1:58372-78863 GCA_001517045.1 Pseudotsuga menziesii | reverse complement strand
TTACAGACACTATCATGCTAGAACATTTATTACAATTCCCCCATGGGGTATGAACATGTGATATGATACAATAAAGCTTTCCGGAAGCAAGACTGAAGGATCTCTGAAGTCCAAACAAGTTATCCTTGTCCGGTTCACCAGGCTCACTTGATAGAAAACCACTAAGTACAACTTAGGTGGTAACAGAGTTCATGAGAGTTCGTTGTAATCTTGGCTAGATATTAATTTTCTTACTTGAGCTAGTTACTATCGAGAGATACTTTTGATCTTCCAAGTTACGATTAATGACCTCCTTGTAGTATCTTAATTTTCTCTTAACCGCTAAATTTTCCTCACACTAGAATTTATCTTTAAACTTAGAAGTAATAATATTTTTGACATTATGAATTTTGTGCAACATGTTGTTTTCATTAATTCCCCAATGGTTTAACCAAGCCATGGTATCTTCACACCAACACCGCTTGAGGCGTAGTTGGTTTTGACTTGAGTTTAAAGCAATTTTAGGAAGCCTTTCATTTCCCATGTTATTTATCTTATGCTTGTACATTGGGTACCTAGTCATAGGCATGCTCTCAATGGGGAAAGACCCACTTCTATGAGAAGAATAGGATAAAGCGTATTGCTTTTAATTTTGAGGTTATAATTTATAAACCGTTTATGGATTTTCTCAATCTTCCTCCAAGATTCTATAGAAATGATGCACCCCTATACATCACAACCTTACAAGATAACAAGGATTAAAAGAGTTTCAAAGATGAACTTATTTTTATACCACGTGACTAGATTCACTCATTTACACTTGTTTTCAAGACCAAAATAAGTTTTCCACCCTCCATTAATACTTTTCTTAATGGTATAGTTCCAATTGAGCTTGTAATGAATATCAATTCCTAGATACTTGTAAGAAGTCGCTTCCTCTAGATTTCTATTATCATAAATAAAATTTGCATAAGTTCTTTCTTAGATTTTATAATCATGATTTTTGTTTTGTTGGTGTTGAGAGTCATACCCAAATTTCTTATATAAGGACACTTTGCCATAAAAACAATATTATCACCATAAAGTAGAGGATGATAACTATCTTAACTAAGGCAATTTGTATATAAATAAAAATAATTTTGTGTGATGATCTATTTGTAAAAAAAAAAGATTCTCTTTAATTAAAAGAAATGTTCCTTGTTTTAAAGTTGTGTGGTCATAAATTAATTATGTAATATTATTTATATAATTTAGTTTAAATAAGTTAATAATGAATAATTACATAAATAGTATTGGGAAATAATTAGTGCTAAAAGAAAGAAAAAATGAATAAATTATAAATATATAATTTTAAGATATCAAATATAATTATTAATATAAATGGATCTATGTTAATAATTAACATCATAATCATCATCCATATTAATTACAAAATTGTAATTTTTATAATAATATTAAATATTAAATCTAAAATAAACTTAATATAATCATTATTCTGTTAGAAAATGATAGAGCTGTTTTAAAACAGGATCGAGAACAAGTTGACCGTAAAGGCCTGGTGGAATAATGTGTTTAAAAATCAATTTACAAACCTTTAATAATCATGGTTTGAAAAGAGTTATCATCTTATGTTAAATTTATGCATAAGGCCAATGATGTCCTAAAAAATTTAAAATTTGATCAAATTGTAAAAATCACAATTATACCATATTTGTGGAATAGGGATGGCACGAAAGGGACGTGACCTTGATAAATGTGGAGCATTGTCTCCATACTTTTTTGAAAATGGGGCCAGGGACAGTACCGTGCGTTATCGAATGAATGGTTATTATTAGGAATAATTTAATCGTAATCAATGGGCATTTTCTTTTAGATCGCTTTTTAGGGTTAGTGGGAAATGAGATTGGGTCAGGTCGTACATGGTTATTCGTCAGCTTTGACGTGGCGCACAAAAACAGCATACATATAGAAATCAAAATTCAATCGCACCAGACAAATCAGTATTGAGCTGAGTAAAGCCAGAGGATTTATTTCATCAAACTGTGCGCCTGAATGAACAAGCAAGCAGAATAACGTGGATTGGGGCTGGAAAAAGGGAATGATGTGGTGAATCACGAGGAATAACTGGAAGATATTACAAGCAGGAGGAGGTGCAGGTGTCGATCCTCAGAGGCCTCGGAGAGAAGGAACCAGATTTCGATAAGACGAGGTTAGTAAATAGTTTGTCGTGGGGTTGTAGTTACTATATTATATCCTTGTTTTTATTTTAATCTGTTCTGTACTCTGGTTTTGCCACTTGTTCTAAGAATTTTAATGGCAAGTAGGCTGGATGCTGTTTGATTTGTGTCTCGTTTCGGGGTTTGAATTCAACGCTACCAAAGATGCCTCCGAATCTCGAGGAGGAAACCCTAGTCTGGTTGAATTTTCTTATGTTGTTCCTGTTTTCTTAATGTTTATTCATTCTTAATGAACAGTTCTGTGAAATGCAGGCGGGAACAGCCTGCTAAACGGAGACAGTTCGCTGAATCTGCTTGTGCGCCCATACTTTTCTAGAATCTGCGTTTCTGAGATGCTTTCCGAGTCCCTTCTTCATTAATCAATTAGGTAAATGGAGCTTTTCCTCCCTTGAATTCTTTTTCTGTAAAGGCGATTTTGCATAATGTGTATAGAATTTCTTTACATAAGGCTGAAATCTCATATGCAGGTAGTCGATCGCTCTGACTGTTATCAGATATTGCATCAAGATATAAAAGGGACCTTCAAAATATATAACATGTTGATAAGCTGTAAAGAAGCGTCATAGCTATGAACCTAAACAAACAAACCCTCTAAATGCATTTCAACAGAAAATCATACGGTATTCAGCTTTACAAAGCATAAAAGATATGGTGCTGCATGGATTCCATAAACTACACCTGTGAATTAGAAAGAAACTGCAGATAAGCATAAAATCTTAGAGCTTTTAGCAGCCAATCTATTTAGTGAATCAATAAATCATAGAAGAAACGTATAACAAGCTGTAAAAAGCAAAATTTGTATTCGAAAGGCACCGCCGCAGAATATCTGTAAATTAATAACAGAAATTTATGATTTTAACTTTCCCTTTACTTAATGAAGAGAATGCGACCTGACGATTGTTTTTTCATGACTTTTGTTCTGGCAGATACAGTGGCCGCCTGCTCTCGTTTAATGATAGCATGTACGAAGAGTAATAATAGAGGAGTGGGCGCGCTTTGTTGATCCAGGTACTTGATCATGGCCAGTGGGTTCCCTTTTCCTTCTGTTCCATGGTACACAACAAATGAAGCCAAATTTGTCGGAAATGTAGGTCTAGGTCCGTTGGCTATAGCTGCTGCACCTAATTGTAGCCTCAAATGCAATTGTAAACCGGGATTCGAGGCCTTAACGGAGATATCTAAATGTGCAGCTTCTAGGTACTGGAAGTCAGACGATTCTAGCGGCGCTGAGGTACGAAGATGCTGCGATCCATCATCTTCGTCTGCCGCAGGGTACCATTTAGCTGGGGACCTAGCCAAATGTTCCAATAATGATTCTGGCACACTGCTAGGGTCTGCCCTCAAGGCCATCAGCAGCACTGGTCCTAGCATTCGCTGTGAGGAACAGAGGCCTTGCTTGCAGGATGATCACATTACTGCTACTTGCGGACAAAACGCGCCGATCTCAGTTGTACAAAGTCTGAACAGTGGAATAACTCGCCCCAGATCTGGCAGAGCGTCCAAAACTAGAAACCCTACGCAGAAAGTAAGTCTGGGGTACAAACCCTACGAACCCTACAGCATGGACGATGGTTCTTATCCTAAGATATCGAACAAAAGATTCCAGGATTTGGAGGCCGGGTACCTGAGATCGAAGAACGGAGAACCGGAAGTGGAGATATACAGCAATGGTCTGGCAGCATTTTCAGATTCCATGAATGAAAGCTACCTGCAAGAAGACAATAAGAGCGGTCGTGGAAAGCATGACAATAACGAAATAAAAGAAAATGGCAAAGTCTCGAAGCGCAAGGCCGGGGAGATGGAGAGAAAAGCACTAGCTGTTGAGCTACAGTCGGGAAATGTGGATCAGAAATCCAGAATAGTACGAATTTCTCGTCTGACTGGAGGTAAAGATCGTCACAGCAAAGTCCTCACAGCAAAAGGAATTCGTGACAGAAGGGTCAGGTTGTCTGTCCCTACTGCAATTCAATTCTATGACCTGCAAGACAGGCTAGGGTTTGAGCAGCCTAGTAAGGCTGTGGATTGGTTAATTCACAATGCCAGATCATCTATAGATAAGCTCCCCGTTCTAGACGCAGAAATGGCAGCTTCAACTTCTGCAGGTAACGTAACTCAACTAATTTCCTCCAATTCTTCTCCTGTAGAGCATTGTGTTTCATCCCCAACTCACAGTGCAACTGCCGATGCTGTATCCGCGTTTAGATTTGGCATGGGTTCCCTCGAAAGCGAACGGACGAGTTCTCAGAAAGCTATGAATGAAAACCCTAGATCCAATATTGTGATTCTCAAAGATTTGGAATTGGTAAGAACCACCAGCAGCATTTCAGATGGTACTATAGAGAGGCCAGTGGAACATTATACATCAAATTCTTCATTGACAAAGCCATCATCTTCTAGGGTACAGGCAATATGGAAAGCGACGGAACGAGCGAAGAAGAAATCGACCTTAGCCAAAATCTCTGGTAGATTTGCATCTGACATTCGCCAATTGAAGTCAATGCAGCCTTCTTTAACTAACCCGTTTCATGGAGTTTTGCCATATACTAGGGTTCCATTGGAGTCCCAGCACATCAAAGATGATAACCCCTGTGAGATCCATAGTCAGATCATGATGTCCGGGACGAGCAGTGTTCAGCCACTCTGCGATTCTAATATGCCGTCTTACACAGGCATTGTATTTACCAACCAGGATTCTCACCCGTTTCAAAACATGGCTACTTTAGGTTCTTCAGCCATCCATAACTGTTTTCCGCCAGTGCCGAGCACTTCAGATAGTATTTATCCCATTATTGGAAGCTATGAAATGGCGGACTCCGCTATTCCGTTCTCTGATCCATTGGAAAGTCGGCATTTGGGAGGCAACGCAGCGCATACTCAGGCTAATCTGTTCTATTCCAATATTCACATGAACATTATGAAAAGCGTTGATGAACAGCAGCAACAGCAACACATTTATAAGAATTTTGTGTCAACGATTCTTCCCACGTATTCTAACGATATAAATTTCTCGACGTCAAGCTTCTCTAGACGGGTGCCCTTTCAGTCAAATTCCTCGGCTTTTATAACAAATATGCCTAATCTCGAAGACTCCGAAGGATGCGGCCTATGGTGAAGCCTTCAGAAAATCAGCGCAGTGTGTTCCTCCTCAGGGATTTCACAATGCGCAGAAGAAGTAAAGCATGAACACAATCACTCATGGTATGATATCTCACCAAATCTGGAAATATCATTCTATCTGTCTGTGCTTTTCTTGCTGTTTGCCTTATACTAATTCCAATACCTGTTTCGTGCTTGTTAGGTCAAGGGATTCCAATACCTGTTTCGTGCATTGTTAGGGCAAGGGAGAAGTACAGTAACGGCTATTCCTCACGGCATCTCGGTCGATTATCCTATAAGATTTTGTAAGGGTTTTATACTTTCCTCTACCTCGTCTTATGTTTCACTCGATTATGCAAAACCTCACCCATTCGTCAATGATTTTGTAACTAAATGCTTATAGGGCATAGCGCAAACATATACCGCAAAGTTTTGTTTCTTACAATATTCTCCCATGTTTCTGAGATTTAGGACTTAAATTTTGTTTGAGAATCATCAAAATTTAATGTGAAGTTTTAGTGGATTAGAATAGACTATCGCAAACATTATACCTCAAAGTTTTGTTTCTTACAGTATCCTTACATGTTTCTGAGATTTAGGACTTAAATTTTGTTTGAGAATCATCAAAATTTAATGTGAAGTTTTAGTGGATTAGAATACACTAGCGCAAACTTTATACCTCAAAGTTTTGTTTATTACAATATCCTTCCATGTTTCTTAGATTTAGGACTTAAATTTTGTTTGAAAATCATCAAAATTTAATGTGTTTTAGTGGATTAGGATAAGAATAGACTTTTATATATTTTAAAGTGATATATAGATTAGCATAGTTTTATTCTAATTTTAGTTTTATGAAGTTTTTATTATTAACATTTAATAAAACAATGGTTTGCATTTAAAATGGGAAAATTAAAAAAATGATTTGCATTTAAAATGGGAAAATTAAAATCAATTGGTGAATATGCAGATTTATTTTAATATAGTGATTTTATTTTTGGTTTTTTTAATTTTCATTAAATAATTTTTTATTTAATTTATTGTTATATATATATATATATTTGATTTTTATTTAATATAAACAATAAATAGAATGAAATGAAATCTCAACATTATTATTATATTTCAAACAAATAAATATATAATTATAAATACAGCTGATTATTTCGTATTCATTCATTATTGCAAAGAAAAAATTGTTATAAGCATTTTTATATTAAAATGTAAATTTTAATATAAAATTATTCATAATTATATTTATGTTAGTCCCATTTAATACATATTTATTTCATAATTTTATTTATAAATTTATATTTCTTATATTTTATTATTTTGAATTAACATGACACATTGTACCCACCTTACCTATAAAAAGTGTATTTTCAAATAATAATAACTAATAATAATAAGAAATTTATATAATCTATAATATTATAAAGATATTTGTTAATATAGCTTATATTAGGTGATTGTAGCATTGGTTATGAGACTCTTCATCCAATAAGAAATTTAACTAGCTATAATTTATGATTAATATTAGAAATATAGTGTTTCAATTGTTTTCTTAAATTTATTTATTTATGATGATAAAGTATGTATATTTTATAGTCAATTTTTGTATTTTATTAATGTAAATACAGATATTTTTGTAATTTTAAAATTCTATGTTGCAACTTGTAAGTATGTAAATTGACAAGGTAAATATTTTTTTTAATGTTATTTGGTTTCTCATTTGGTCAAGTTGTATTTTGGTTGAAAGAACTTCAATTTTTCATCATGATTTTGTCATAGTTTTTCTATTACTTTTTTCAACTAATTTCTAACATTATTTTTTTATTACTTTGTTTTTAATTAATTTCTAATTACTAATGACTTATTTAGTAGTCATTTTTTTTCTTCCAATTTTTATTTTTGAATCTAATTATACCTCTATAGGCATTTAGATATTATCTGATATTCTGGCTTGTTTGAGCGGATCAACAAGATTAACCCAAGTGTAATAAGTGTATAACAAGGATTCATTTCATAGGCGTTGTATCTTGTTATGCTTAAATGCATCTTGATTCAGATTTAAATATCTTACATTTAAAGGGTTGTTAAAGAAACATGTAACAATTTGTTTTTGTTTTTTCATATCATTTTTTTTGTTTTTGTTTATTAAATAGTATTTGTTTTGTGCTTATGCATCTTGATTCAGATTTAAATAAGTTTAAGTTAAAGGGTGGTTAAAGAAAAGGGTAACAATTTGCTTTTGTTTTTTTATATCATTTTTTTTGTTTTTGTTTATTAAATAGTATTTGTTTTGTGTTTATATTAACTCTAACAGTCTGGTATGAATAATGGATATAAGCCTTTGTTTAACAATTAATTATTTTCACAAAAGTAAGTGGTTGGTTGTGCCTATGTGCATTCAGTGACCACTTTACTTGTGACTGTGCTAGTAATATATAAATGACTTACAATGTCCATTTACTTTATTTTTATAATAAATATACTCTATTTAATTGTAATATTAAAATATATATCTAAGTAATGACAAAAAATCAAAGACCAATTATATTAATGCTTAAAATCTGGATATATATATATATTGGATACTTTATATTTTTAATTAATCTATTGAAATTATGAAATAACAAAACTTTTATATATTTAATTTTAATTTAATTTAAGATAATTAAAAATAAAGCATTTATTTAAGCTGTAAATACACATAACCACGGTGAATAACTACCGTGAATGCAATCACTACATCCTTTGCCCCCATAGGTGCAAGGAAAAAAAAAGTTATGGAACTACATTTACAATTTTAAATTACTACGCTGATTAACAAGAAAATAACTACGGTGATTAACCATTTTAACTTATATTTACATATCCCCACCGTCTATTAATATTTTTGTCTTATCTCCGTGTGATATTCGCGAAAAGTTATTACATGAACAATTTTGATGCCATCAAAATATGTTGACGATGGCTTTTAATCATTCTTATCGAGGAATGCGTTGCAGAATTTAGTGCGAGGCCTAAGCTTACACCTAGAAATCGGAAATGCCTACATTATTGGAATCCTAAGAAACAACTGTTATTTGACATCTCAACCCTGAAAACTAGGAATTGGCCTTTTTCCTCTAAATAAACTCGATCAATAATATGGGATGTGACGATTTGGGATTTACAAATAATTAGTCAGATGCTGTCTCTGCCATTCAAAGATTTTTATATGGTAGAATATTCAACATGCTATTTGACACAAACAGTATCTCGAGAACGTCGCCGGTTAAGAGGAAAGATTGAACATTTCTATTTAGCTTTGTGCAAGAAAAAACAAAAGACAAAAGACATTGTATTAGGTCAACAGTTGTATTAAATCTCGATGGAAACCATTTCGGCACGTCTCATATCTAATTTCTTCACCCTTACCAATGAATATGGCCAGTGAATTTTCTTTATGTTACGACTCGAAACATGTCCAGCAGAACAGCGTTATTATATTATCCGATTTCCAAATCTATCATTCGCTTGTTCTCGGACATTTTTCTTGGGATGTTAATCGTAGTTTTTGGCATAAACTTCTCAGTTTCGTACGCAAGTTCTCTTTCCACAAAATCCGACAAATGCTTACATCCATCTGATTTGACTAGGCATCACAAACAATCTGAGTCACTGAATTTCATAGGAAGAATGGGACGATTTAACGATGATGATGATTAATGTATACTCAAATTAACTTTGATTGAAGAATTTTAAAGGTATTATTTGATTTACTGATGATGATTAATGTATAATGAAATTAATTTTGATTTAAGGAATTTTAAAGGTATTATTGATTTAAGAATTTTAAAGGTATTATTTGATTTAATGATGATGATTAATGTATAATGAAATTAATTTTGATTTAAGGAATTTTAAAAGTATTATTTGGTTTGTTTTAAAATTTTATTTATATCTTCAATAACTTAAAAGGTTTTTCCTAGCTTATTATAGTTTTGACAAACTTACTATAATTTTGATAAGTTAAAAAGATTAAAAAGATTTATATTATAACAAATTCTTTAAAACTCAGATTTATAATTAAGTATCTATATTTATGTAGAAGTTTATGTGAACTAGATTACCTAGTAGCAACAACCATATTATTAAGATTAATATGTTCAGGAATAACCGGATATATATTTGACACATTAGTGTCCAAGTTCTACACTCATCACATTATGAGGCTAAGTGATGGAGTCACTAGAGGCTCGAGTGATGGAGCAATAGCACTTCAAGTAAAAGTCATGACTAAAGTTTAAGTTAAGCGAATAGTTGTATCTAATAATGAAATAGTTGAAGTTGAAGTTTAATGTTTCCAATTATCACTAAATGTAGTTATCACATGTTAACTAATTTATTTTTGATTTTTTGAAATTGTTAATTATGCATTTTGGAGCATTCTCATAGAATCAATATGGAAGGTACACTTGGCTTATTCTTCTCTATAGATGAAAAAAAGCATAGATGATAGTCTGCCCCAAAATTCGTTCATTCTTCATAAACAAGCATAGATAATAGTCCACCACAAAACTCTAAGCTCTCAAAAATTACCTTAATATAAATACAAATAATCTCATGAAAAATGAAACAAAATAATTGTAATTTTATAATTTTAATTTAGATATAAATATACTTATGTATTACCTTAATATGAATACAAATAATCTTGCATAGGTGAAACAAAATAATTGTGATTTTATAATTATAATTTTAAATATAAAATAAGTTATAAATGATGATTATTTTTCAAATTAAATTTGTAATTTGTTATCATTATAGTTTTAATTTTCTATAACTATAAAAAGAAAATCGCAATATCTTGTTTATTAAATTAGGATATCAACTCACTAACCCTAACAATTTAAAATTATATTTACATATCACCCACCATTTATTAATGTTTCTTCTTTTTTTTCTTTTTTTTTTTCAAAAAAGTTATGGACAAATTTGATGCCATTAAAATATGTTGACGAAGGTTTTTAATCATTCTTATCGAGGAATGGGTTGCAGAATTCAGTGCGACGCCTGAAGCTGACACCTAGAAATCGGAAATGCCTAGATTATTGGGATTCTATGGAAACCTAAGAAACAATTTTTATTTGACATCTCAACCCTGAAAACTGGGAATTGGTCTGTTCCTCTAACGAAACTCGATCAATAATATGGGATGTGGTAATTTGGGATTTACAAATAAATAATCAGGTGCTGTCTCTACCATTCAAAGCTTTTTATATGGTTTAATATTCAACATGAGATTTGACAGAATCAGTATCTAGAAGATCGTCGCCGCTTAAGATAAAATGACAGCAAATAGAACATTTTCAGATGTTTTATAAGCACCTGCAAGCCCAGCAATTTTAATGTAGCAAATAGAACATTTCCAGAGTTGTTATAAGCATCTGCCAGCCCACCAATTAATGTAGCAAATATGACATTTGCAGAGGTGTTATAAGCACCTGCCAGCCCAGCAATTAATGCAGCGAATAGAACATTTCCAGAGTTGTTATAAGCACCTGCAGGCCCAGCAAAGCAATTGGTTTGCATCCTTAGATTGGCAGCATTAATTTTTTTCTTACTGCGTGTTTATGGCAAGCCACCACATTTCCATTCCTCAAAAGCTTTTTAGTTATATTGCAAACCACTACATTTCCATTCTTAAAGAGCTATTTAGTTATATTGCAAGCCACCACTTTTCCATTTCTCAAAAACTTTTTATAACTAAAAGTTTGAAAAGTAAAGTTTTACATTGTAATTCTTTTCCTTGAATTTTTCTCTTCAAAATTTGATTTAAATTATTGAAATTGTATAATTAAATGACCAGACATAAATGAGTGGATGAATCCATTTCTAACCTTAAAATTAGAATATAAGCGAAAATAATAATAATAATAAAATCTTATATATAGGTTTCTTTGAAACAAAATTTAAATCCTACATTATTTAGTTTATTTCTTTTATGGTGGAATACTCAACATTAGATTTTATCTAGATTGATGTACCAGTTTTGCTGTGAAGGGGCCAAGTGAGGAGTGACTAAAACTCTAGACTATTTGTACCATTTTATTTGCTTAATTTTTTACCAAAATCTGGTTAGAATTGTTGAAATTGTAGTTTCAGTTTGTTGAAATTACAATTGAAGTGCTTCAGGCATGTTGAAATTACAATTGAAGTACTCCAGGGGTTATTGTAATTTCACAAATTTCAGCAAAAATTCTCTCTTCAGATTCAACAAATTTTGCTAACAAAAATGAAAACGATATAGAGTTTAACTCACTCCAATAACAGCCCATGAAACGATCTAGAGTTTAACTCACTCCCATAACAGCCCATGAAACAATCCCATCCACAAAAGATTTTCTTTATATTATATTATGCTTTTATATTTTCTAAGTAATTATAACTGATATAAAGGTCTTTTCTATTTAATCCACCATAAAAATTTCACTAAGAAAAATGCAAATGGTCTAGAGTTTAACTCACTCTCATAACAGCCCATGGAACAATCCCATGAACAAAGGTTTCTCTTCATATTATATTATGCTTTTATATTTTCTAAGTAATTGTAACTGATTTAAAGGTCTTTTAGAAGTTTAGATTCAATCCACCACAAATTGGTATATAGAAATTTATAACTTATACAAGTTTAACGGTTTTGACAACTCTATAATTTGTTTTAACAATTTTTAAAACAGAATCGTTTTTTTCTTTACCTTAAAAGGGAAGGCATAGATGGCTTCATGACGATAATTGGCCCAACAAATTCCTGTCCATCAATTCCAATGAATGAATGAAAGATGGACGTAATCTCCATAAATATAATAGGTGGGGCATAAACTTATGAAAAGCCATCCAGTAAGTAACTGCTGACTGTCGGAAGAAAGCGGAGTCAAATATTAACAGTCATAAGAAAGCTGTTTACTCACTCAGTTATGTACAAAAGATAGTTGCAGTTTGAATTTTATGCAGATACTGAAGCAGCTCTCAAGGATTCATGGACATCACATTGAAGTGCAGCTGAGGAGCATCCAAATTTCAATGCGAGTAGAACCCTGATTTCAATCAACCACTCGGCGCTATCCACAAGTAAGATAATTTATCCTTGAATTCCATTGTCATATTAAAAGCATAAACTCCTCCTCTGTTTCAGTTCGTTAGCATGTGTCCTTGGTCCACCTGGAAATCTGTAAAGGAAAAGTACAGCTAAATGACAATACTTAGTTAAAAGAAAACCATTAAGTAGAGAATAAATTTCACTGCAATACTTAGTTAAAAGAAAACCATTAAGTAGAGAATAAATTTCACTGCAACTCATGGATACGATGCTTATATGCTCAGAAGCAAAGAAATGCTTATTGGTTATTGTGCCGTCAATTAGAATAGTGGTGGATGGAATCCAAATGGCAACAAATGCTTTTATTTTATTTTATTTTTGTAGCTGACACTAATATCTCATACATGACATAAGGTAGTTTGCTTCCGTTATTTGGACGTACTCGAATAAATATTTTATCATAAATAAATCACAGCACGGGATGTAGACACGTTCATTGTTCTTAGTATTCTTGAGTTGTGCTTTATCAATCCCTAAACAAAACTACTGAGAATAATCGATCGCCCATCGCCAAGCCATTAGTAAACGAGAGGAAACTTAGAAATACGTTACCCAAATCCACTAATCCTCTCAGGTGGCATTTTGTGTTCTACTTTGCGCTCTTTCAATTCATTGCAACGATTTCATACCTTTAATTTTGACCTTATGATCTACTCTGGTTACTATACTATATTGTCATTATTTTGACGTCTCCTGTAAGAGAGCAAACAATCATTGTGAATAATATACTAATTTTTATAATATAACAATCATTTATTTTAACATAATTATAACTTAGTAAAAAATAGGTTTCACATTTGAATGATCTAATAAAAAAGGTAAGATACGTTTCCATAGTTCACGTATATATAAATTGATTTAAACTAATTACTTAGAAGTCTTACATGTTAGTTATTTGGTTAAAATAATATTATTTAAAAAATATTAAAAATAATTAAACAACTATATAACTAAAACATGCTTGTAAGTCAATGAGAAGTCTTAAATATAACTAAAACACGCTTATAAGTAAGTGAGAAGTCATAAATATTAATTCTTTTGTTAAAACAATATTATTTAAAAAATAAGATTTGGACGATATTAAAAATAATTAAACAACTATATAACTCAAACATGCTTAGCCTCCACTCCGGGCAGTCAGTTCGTTCTGGAACATATTTTGCTACTGCTAGATTCGCAGCTCCACAACCTCCACCAAGGACACCCACAAGCTCTAGTTTCTACGATGTCCACGCAACGGGGGAACCCTTGCATGGGAAGCAATCGTGGCAAATCGCAACATGGTCTGAGTGTTATGCCGAAGGAGAGTTACGAAGCTAGCATTTCGATGCCTCTTCGTGTTTTAATTGATGATTGGGAAGGTCGTCTGGTTAACAAGCAATTTGCTACTTAGAGAGGTGGGGAAAAATCAACCATTATTGGCTGATTAAAAATATGATGGGGTTCTCATGGAAGACATGTTGGGAAGTTGGAGCTCGGTTTCTATAAAGGACAAAATTATTGACGTGGATAACCCGCTTAGGATCCTGGACGGCACCTTTGCTTGGAAATGTCTAGCGATTGAGCAGAGACGCACCATCGCAATGGAGGTGAGGTGTGGCAGCGCTACAGGAGGAAGATAAATGGATAAAGGGTTGGCACTGGCTCTAGAAGCTGCTACTAGCATTCCTTTTCCCATCTCGTCCACCATTGAACCTTTGTTCAAACGTGTGCAGGATTGTGAAGAGCCAAGAAGCTAGATGTCTCCTCCATTTGCGTTCATGCCTGTCACTAATTCTGCCACAAATTCAAAGGAATGGGGGTGTGCCTGTCCCATCCTGAAGGAGGTTCCACCCCCTTAATTCAACCCATGTCTCCTACGACAACGCAACCACTTCTTAGTTCAAATTGCTAGGTTAAGTCTTTTTGCTACAAACTGTTATCTTATCTTTCGTTAAGATTTTTGTGTATAGGTGGATCGAGTAAAACAATAGCCAAATTTATGTTTTCTTAGCTCCTAAGACCACAAGACTTTCTTTGCTCCAATAACTCTAGAAGTTTATGTAATTTTGAATTCCTTGGGTGGTGGTTTCACCACCTCCGACCACCTTAGACTCTCTATGGATATGTAACTTTTGATTTTCCTCGTTAATAGAATGTGCAAATTACTATATATATATATATGGAAATTAAAATTTGTTAATCTATAAATAAATATATATACCATGGATAAAAAAATCATCACCTTACTTTGAATATTCTTTTAATAATAAATATTCTTTGAATATTGAAGTGAGATAAGAATATTAAAATTATATAAAAAAATGTAAATATGTTAAGTATGTATGATTTGTGATTGTGAGAAAATAAATTTATTTATTAAAATATAAAAGAAATCCTTTTAATTATTATAATATAATTAAAGACTTTTTTAATTAATATGATATAAAAAATATAATAATGTTTAAGATTTTTTTGGATCAAAATTAATTAAAATATTAAAAAAATCATAAAAATTAAAATTCTTTAATTTAAAAAAAACTTGAAACATATTAAAAGGTGACTAGTGCATATTGAAATAACATGATTTGAAATGGTTTAATATTTTACGTGAAATTTCATGAAGAAAATATAGAAATAAGGAAAATAATTCTTGTTGCGTCAGAATTAAAACATAGTCATTTTCCTCTAGTTTGCATCCATGGTTGGAGTGTCAAATTTGGAGGTTCAATGAGGTTAGGCTCGTGGGAAAGTTTTCTTCTCTATAAGTATTAGTGATAATATTTTTAGTGTCCATAATTTTATTTTTAAATTAAAAATGTTTGTCGAAAAAACATTTCTTGTGTTGAATGCTCTTTTTTAAATTGAGTATAAAGAGATCTAATGCATTGTTTTTTACTATAAAACTTATTTTTTGAAATGTTATTGTTTTGAGTAATAATGAAGATTCTTGAATTTTAAAACTTTTATCATTGATATTCTTAGGACCTATAATAATTAGCAATTCAATCATACAAAATAATTCTTCCACAACACAAGATGTATCATAGGAAAATCCTAATAACAGAGAGGATGAAAAACCTAGCAATTCTTCACAGTATAATAGATAGATTGCAGAGAATGACTTTTACAACATATGCAGATTGCCTAATAAGTGAGAATATAGAGCAAATAGAGAAGAGAGATCCACTATAACAACTATTAAGAAGTTGAAATATGCCTAGCATATTAATAACAAGGAATATTGAATATGCCATGCAAACCCTAGTGAATGGTTGCACATGCATTACAATTTCAAATTGCCTTTTTGGAAAATAATCCATTTATTGAATATTCATCATACATAACTAATGCGCCATACCTTCAATCATGGATATTAACTAATACTTAACTGCCATTGGACTGAACTCAATCTCTAAGTGAATACTGATCACTTAGTTAACATGCTAACAAAAGTGTCATAGTGCAATAAATTAAGTGTCGCATGCAACAAACTTTCTTAACAAAAGTGTCGTCCTTTGATTAACTTAAAAGCATATTTTGTTAGTCTAACTAAAGTGTAAAAACTTTAGTTAACTATTCCATCTTTCATTAATAATGTAGTTAATCATTATTAACTAAATATTGTTTATTGGTGAACACTGAGCTATTCTTTACTTAAAACTGAATGTTGATCATTAATAGTTCAATTGATGCTTTAACTAAAGCACTGATTGATGCATTCATATTTAACTAAATATTTATAAGTTGAATTCTCTTTCTCTCATAATCTCTTTATTGCTTATCTATTTATCTTACTGCATGGTCTATGTTTAATCATCTATCATACCATATTATACTCGTAATAATTGTCACATATACCGATGATCATATATATTAGCTCGGACCATGTAGTCATATGCTAAAGTAATTCACTCTAGAGCTGATCGGCCTCTAGAGGCGATCAATCTCTAGAGGATACTTAATAGCTCTATCCATATTGAATGACCTTGGTTAGTAATACATCACATAATATAACCACTTTACCAAGTAAAGTATGCCACCTCAATAAATGAGGATATTTGTAGGACTTGATATTACTCACAAGTCTATTGTCTTGATATTACTCACAAGAACGAATCTTGATATTACTCATAAGACTCAACTTGATATTAATCACAAGCTCACCTTCATAACTAAAGGTCCATCTCATAGGGTATTGTCTATGAGAATACTTGACTTAATATTAAGTTCACAAGTCTAACTTGATATTACACACAAGTCTACAGTCTTGATATTACTCACAAGACTTCAGTACTAGTATCCCACCTCAATACATGAGGATATTGGTAGAACTTGATATTACTCACAAGTCTACTTTCCTGATAATACTCACAAGACCGAAGAATAACTCCTCATGTTGTACTCTCAACATGAAAGCACTGAATGCATTTTTTAACTAGATCTCTTTGCTTGAGATTTTTCAATTGGCTAAAGAAGGTGTTTCTCCTAATATCCCCATAATGTGCTATCCATTCATTCCTCACCATAGTCCAATAGAAAACATAGTCCTTTCTACAATCAGAAAGCCATTGGTACCACACAAGTTGATTAGGTTAATACAAGGATGCAATCGTTACCTTTTGTAAATGCATCACACATTATAATTCAAAGAATTTCTCCATCTCAAATATCCATGTTACTGTATCATTACCATTTGAATTTCTCACATCAATACTAGAAATGAAGTAGTTCCTTGGTCCCAAGTTGAACCCACAATTATTTGGATCTTGGGATGATGAATGATCAATTTTTTGGTGATGAAACCTCCCATTCATTAGATGTATTTGAGTTTTACCAATATGTGACTTGGAATCAACCCTCATGTTATCCTTATCCTCGTCTTCAGGAGGCGGATTATGGATAAGGAGGATTCTTAACTCATTCGAAATCCCCCCCTTCATATTTTTTAGATCATCTTTGCTAGCCATATTTTCTTTGATATCATTTTAAAACTCCTTTAGTTTTCCTTATCTTACCATATCTATGAATTCAACCTTTTGTACCATCTTTCCTTTCTAATTAAATTCTATTTTCTCTTGTAGCTTGGTCATCCTAAAATCCATCTCTTGATTTTCCTCTAGTATCAATGATATGATCCTATGAGGTTTCATGGCATTAGAATGTTTTATAAAACCATTTTCCATGTCATCCAAAAAAAATGCAAATTTCAAGTTAACATATCTTTAAAAAACTTGGTTTGTGGAATCTCTTGCTCGTCGAGCTTTCTCTTAACCTATTTATGAAATTTTATTTCCTCTCGATATGAATTTTGGCTTGTAATTTATTGATATGTCTTCTCTGCAATGGAACATAATGGACCAAATTCTAATGTGATAAGAAAAAGTTATGGTAACATTCCCAAGACTTGTTGTTTTTGTCCCTTTCAATGAAGTGAACTTGTTTGGCCTTCCATGTGTCTAGTTTCTCTAGTATGGTTTTCAAATTTTACCATAAAAACTATCGTTCCTCTTCTTTTCCAATGAGACTTATGTCACTCAGAATGAAGATTCAAAATTTGATATAAAACAATTTGACCCAGACACTTGTTTGAGACTAACTTTTGGACTTGTAAACATCCTTAATTTTCACAAAGTGTAAATTTGAAATTAAACTGAACACAGATGTAAAATCCCCCCCAATGACACTTATATCTCATAATGATCCCAAAATTTATTCTATCTGAAAGTATCACTATGAGTCTAAACATGATGAAATAAATGTTGAAATAGGGAGGAAGCAAAAACTTGCCATGATGAGGGGATCCAATTCAAGTGTTATTTTAATTTTGAACACTCTTCCTCTATATCTTCTTCCAATTTTAAGCCCAAGTTTTTTATGTTCCTCCACTCGTCATAATAGGTCTTCAAATAATAAGTAGACAATTCAAAGATATTTTACTACACTTCCCCTAAGCCCCACCTCTTCTAGTACCTCTCAACCTAGTGAAACTAAACCCGCCTTATATAACCATTCATAGAAGCAATATAAAGACTATTAAAGTTATGGATACATGGCTAGATGGTGGTATCACACACCTATTCCCTTCAATGCTTCCTACTCACCTTATTACCAACATATGTGAAGGAGATTCAAAGGCCCTAATATGTATGACCTAAGGTTATATTGTTTTTCACAAACACAAATTGTCCAAAAATGAATACTTGAAGGGATTTATGTAGTCATGGCTTGGAATGGGAGGAACCATGAAGCTGTGTGAATGATCTAGGTGAAGGAATTGTAATATAATAAATTTACTTGTCTATTTCCCAGAGAGAACCATGTTCTTGAAATAAATTGTTTTAGATATGAATGGGAATTGTTGTGGAGGTGGGGGTGGTAAATGTTGTTCATATCATCATAGATAATTCCTCTCTAACTATGTTCTTATTGGCAAGATTTTAGAGAGAAAATACACAACCATAATTTCAATCCCATGTGATCCACATTGCTTAGACCATGTTTGAGGATATAGGAAATCAATATTCGATCAACAATACTCTATATCATGCTAATGTGTGTGTGTGTGTGTGTGTGTGTGTGTGTGTGTGTGTGTGTGTGTGTACACACACACACACACACAACCACTCATAGGTATTTGACCTAATGTGGAAAAAATGGGGCTAGGGAACTTGTTAGGCCTTCCATAAAAAAAATTGCACCTGACTTCCTCACATTACAATATCTCCTATCCCAGACACCAAACTTGCAAAATATTTTTTCAAGTGATGAATGGAATGCATCTCAGTGAGCTTGCAAACAAGATGAAAAAGACACAAAATATTTTGAGAACATATTTTGGAAAAAATAACCATAGCTTGTGAGAATTGTTGAGCTCCATGTTAAGGTGTTGCAATTGGTGGATGGGGAAAAATTGGCCAGGTGTTACATATATGAAGAAAGAAAAGGAGCTTCGATAAGGGAAGATGACACAAACAGAGTATTTAGTAATTGGCCTATATTGGAGATCATTTATAATAGATGGAGGGATGATGCACAATCATGGACTCCTTTAAAGAAACTTTAGATGCCACATAATACTGGAAAAAACAGGAAACTATGACTTTAAGTGACAATTAGGGGTACTTCCCTAACTTATTTGAAGATGAAGTCAAAAGACAAAACATAGGTAATTGAATCACATTTCATAATATATAGTATTTATGCAGACAAAATGTGTTTAAATGATTATAAAATTAATTTCTGTGAAATTGGGTTTTCAAATTTTCAGCACATCTTAACATATATGTTTGTGCGGGTCCAACAATATATGAGGTAAATGATGTCAATTTAGGATAAAAGCTTGTAGACATATAAAGGACATATGGGCCTAGTGCAACACTATTTATTCAGAGTTTTTCATGATTTTTTTTATTATTATTATTAATTATTGTAGTCACAAAAGCTTGAAATTAAAACATTACATGCGGGTGCAACACTTTAGGGGAAAAAGTTAATGAAATCCTTGATTTATAAATATAATATCGTAAATCTTGATATCGCCTAGTGCACCATATAGTTTTCTTGGGAAATGGTGATGGAAATCAAAAGTCATATAAAAAACAATCAATGTATCTATTTTTTAAAAGTGACGTGTGTCATTTAGAAAAATAATTATAAATAAATAAAACATAGTTTTGAAGGAAAAAATTACATATTCAAAATCACAAGATCGTACTCTATAATATTCTATTATTTCATAAAAAAATATTGTGTCTGTCATAGCAAAACGTGCCATCTAAACTAAGCATATTGATAGAGTTCTAAAAGACAAGCAATAGCCTTGGTTTATTTTTCCTAGCCAATAGGTTCGGTAGTCCGAAGCTATTTCCGAACATAATGCCAAACCTTATTCCCGTCGAAATTTTTAATTTTAAAATAACGCATATGCGTTATAGCTTATTCATATCGCATATGCGATATAGTGCATATGCGATATGAATAAGCTATAATGCATATGCATTATAGCGTATTCATATCGCATATGCGATATGCATAAGCTACAACACATATACAT
>LPNX010512438.1:13372-53372 GCA_001517045.1 Pseudotsuga menziesii | reverse complement strand
TGGAAACATCACGGGCATTTAGCGGTAGGTTGCCTCGCAAAGACATGAAGTTAGTCGAAGTAGTGAAGGGCCTAGTGCAAACGTTTTGGCATGATAACACTAGGCCTTCTTCTAACACGAAGGATGTGTTAAAACATTGTAGGGGTTCTAGAAACAATGAACCTCATGTTAAACATTATCTTGACATGACACAAACTCAATTGTTTGAGATGTTTAAAGTTTCCCACGTAGAGCTAAGGCTTGGGAAAAGATCTTTTGAAAAATGCAAGCCATGGTATGTTAGAATCAATGCCATCCGGAATGCTTGTTGTTACAGATACCACATAGAGTTTGACCTATATTACCATACATTTGCACATATACATTTTTTTTTGCATCCTAACCATGTGCAGGAATGCTCAAGTACAGTACCACCAATGTCATGCAGAGATTTCATCCATAGCATGATGTGTCTGAAACAAGATGGGCAGACACAATACTTAAAACAATGGGTAGACAGTTCTTGCGACAATTGTGGTGGACTATCATTATGGTTTGATTGCATCCATGAAAGTGAAGATCAAGCATTCAGGAATGCAATTGTTGAGAAGCAGAACTATCAGTATGAGACATATCAGCTACATGATGGGAAAGAAAGTAGGAAGAATTGTTGACTTCATAGGTAAATTGTTGAATATTGACATATTAATATTCATGTACACATTTTTTTATGTGGTTTATTAACACTGTTTATTTTTTTACACTAGGTGAGAGTATGTGATTTTATTCCAGAGTTTTGTGGAAAGATCCAGCATTACAATCAACATTTCGATATGGCACGGTGGCAAGATGAGCAATTCAGAATATGCCAGGACACCTTCCCTCTTGGAACAATACTATCAGTGGTTGACTTTGCGAAAAATTACACCCTACAACCACAAAATGAAATACAAAGTCAATACTATCACTCACAGTAGGTGAGAATAATGGTGCATACCATGTATCAACATGGGCCAGATAGCAATGAAGAGAAACGTGTGATACTGAAAGAAAGTCACTTCTACATAAGCGACAACTAGACCCATGACATAAATTACGCGCAACATTGCTTTAAATTATTCTATGATCATGTGATAGCTATGGATATACCATTTTATAGTCATTTCATTTGGTCAGATGGTTGTGCTGGACAGTTCAAGAATGCACAAGTATTTGAATGGTTGTGTTTGTTGCACACAAAATACAAGGTGCCACATGTATGGAACTACTTTGAAACTAGTCATGGCAAAGGAGAGCACGATGGTGCTGGTGCATGCATTACAACTGCCCTTCGAAGGGAAGATATGAAGTTTACAGGCGCTCTCCTTCGAGACGCTGCATCTATAGTGAAATGGTGTGCATCTGTCATGGGAGAACAAGCAACAAGGAAATACCTAGTGCAAAGAATGTTCTTGGAGGTGACAAATGTGGACCGATCACAAACACATCGGGTGAACACAGTGCATGGAACTCGACAGTTTCATTCAATTAGAAGCCCAGACAACTCCACCCTACAAATTTGGACAAGATTGAAGGCTTGCTTTTGTAGTTCCTGTAGCATCGGTGAATGGGATTATTGTGAGTATACAGATACCATTGTTACATGGGATTGAGTGACACTTGGCACCAATTTCAATAGGGTTAATGAAATAGACCATTTGGAAGATGATCAGACACATATTTCTACAGACTATGATCACATATCGAATCTCATACAAGCAGGTACATGAGTAGTACCTAAATCAGAAAATGCATTTATGTATTGTTTACTGGAACTATGCAGAATTTAATTTATGTAGAAATTAGAAATGCAAGACCTTATTTAAAAAATGTATTGTTAACTCGACATATTTCCTTTCACAGGTCAGATATATGTAGTGGTTGCCCCAAAAAATAATGAATGGGGTTCTGACTATTGGTTGGCATGTTTCTTAGAGGGGAAACAAACCATTCTTGAACCTATTACAGATGATGCAAATATTGAATTCTCAACTGGCTCGATGGTTATAAATGGGGAGTACTTGACACTTGTAGCAGAACAGAAAAGGAAGGGTGGGTATGTAAATCAGGATTATAGACCAAGAGTTATTATATACCACTTCACCAACCTAGCAGTCGGTATAAACATCAAGCTGCGCACACTTGGTCACAAAAATAGGTCACATGTATGATACTTGCTACCTCATATAGAGCATGAAATATTGATGGGCACCATTGGAACCAGAGATGATCCGGATGGCCTACTTGTATGAGTGCATTGTCAGGTGCATTATTTAACCTTTAAAGTGAATTCTGAAGCACAATTTCAATTATTTAGCCTTACTTTATTCCCAATGTAATAAACCTGTGATTCACCAATACCATTCACAGATGTAATATTATTCATAGGATACTGGACACCATAAACACAATCATAAAACCTTGAGTGAGTAATCTATAAATCATGTTTGCACATTTTCATTGGGTTCTCCTTTTTTTCTTATGATGTTACTAATGTCTAGCCTTTCTTGTTCCTAGGATACAAACACCATCTATCGCACATTGGAGGCACCAAGAACGGTGTCTTTAGACACCAACAAATAGAATTCGGAAAATAACATGCTCTCGAGTTGTTGAAATTTACATTTCTTGATGTTTTTAGTTTAATATACATTTAAATACATTGCCATGTACAAATTGGAAACCAACTAGGCTTTCATGAACACCACTTTGCATGGGTTGACAAATAATGCAATGGAACTAGGGTTTAGTGAGCAATTTACAAGTTAAGAGAGGGAACTAGAAATTGGAAACAAACTAAGGTTGACAAATAATGAGATGGAACTAGGGTTTAGTGAACAATTTACAAGTTAAGAGAGGGAACTAGAAACACATGGCCATTTAGAAATAAAAAACTAACTAGGCTTTCATGAACACCAATTTGCATGCTATCACTAGGGTTGACAAATAATGAGATGGAACTATGATTTAGTGAGCTCTTTACCATTAATGAGACAGAACTAGAAACACATGGACATGTACAAATTGGAAACCAACTAGGCTTTCATGAACACCAATTTGCATGCACCAACTAGGCTTTCATGAACACCAATTTGCATGCACCAACTAGGGTTGACAAGGTATGAGATGGAACTAGGGTTTAGTGAGCAATTTACAACTAGAGGGAGGGAACTAGAAACACATGGACATGTACAAATTGGAAACCAACTAGGCTTGACAAGGTATGAGATGGAACTAGGGTTTAGTGAGCAATTTACAAGTTAAGAGAGGGAACTAAAACCACATGGCCATGTACAAATCATAAACCAACTAGGCTTTCATGAACACCAATTTGCATGCTATCACTAGGGTTGACAAATAATGAGATGGAAGTAGGCTTTAGTGAGCTCTTTACAAGTTATGAGACAGAACTAGAAACACATGTCCGTGTACAAATCGGAAACAAACTAGGCTTTCATGAATACCAATTTGCATGTTATCACTAGGGTTGACAAGTAATGAGATGGAACTAGGGTTTAGTGAGCAATTTACAAGTTAAGAGAGGGAACTAGAAATTGGAAACCAACTAGGGTTGACAAATAATGAGATGAAACTAGGGTTTAGAGAGCAATTTACAAGTTAAGAGAGGGAACTAGAAACACATGGCCATGTACAAATCGAAAACCAACTAGGCTTTCATGAACACCAATTTGCATGCTATCACTAAGGTTGACAAATAATGAGATGTAACTAGGGTTTAGTGAGCTCTTTACAAGTTATGAGATAGAACTAGAAACACATGGACATGTACAAATTGAAAACCAACTAGGATTTCATGAACACCAATTTGCATGCACCAACTAGGGTTGAAAAGGTATGAGATGGAACTAGGGTTTAGTGAGTGATTTACAAGTTAAGAGAGGGAACTAGAAACACATGGACATGTACAAATTGGAAAACAACTAGGATTTCATGAACACCAATTTGCATGCACCAACTAGGGTTGACAAGGTATGAGATGGAACTAGGGTTTAGTGAGCAATTTATAAGTTAAGAGAGGGAACTAGAAAGAGACGGACATGTACAAATTGGAAACCAACTAGGCTTTCATTAACACCAATTTGCATGCACCAACTAGGGTTGACAAGGTATGAGATGGAACTAGGGTTTAGTGAGCAATTTACAAGTAGAGGGAGGGATCTAGAAACACATAGACATGTACAAATTTGAAACCAAATAGGCTTTCATGAACACCAATTTGCATGCACCAACTAGGGTTGACAAGGTATGAGATGGAACTAGGGTTTAGTGAGCAATTTACAAGTTAAGAGAGGGAACTAGAAACACATGGCCATGTACAAATCAGAAACCAACTAGGATTTCATGAACACCAATTTGCATGCTATCATTAGGGTTGAAAAATAATGAGATGGAACTAGGGTTTAGTGAGCTCTTTACAAGTTATGAGATGGAACTAGAAACACATGGCCACGTACAAATCAGAAACCAACTAGGATTTCATGAACACCAATTTGCATGTTATCACTAGAGTTGACAAGTAATGAGATGGAACTAAGGTTTAGTGAGCAATTTACAAGTTAAGAGAGCGGACTAGATATTGGAAACCAACTAGGGTTGACAAATAATGAGATGGAACTAGGGTTTAGTGAACAATCAACAAGTTAAGAGAGGGAACTAGAAACACATGGCCATGTACAAATCGGAAACCAACTAGGCTTTCATGAACACCAATATGCATGCTATCACTAGGATTGAGAAATAATTAGATGGAACGGTGGGTTTAGTGAACTATTTACAAGTTATGAGATGGAACTAGAAATACATGAACATGTACAAATTGGAAACCAACTAGGCTTTCATGAACACAAATTTGCATGCACCAACTAGGGTTGACAAGGTATGAGATGGAACTAGGGTTTAGTGAGCAATTTACAAGTTAAGAGAGGGAACTAGAAACACATGGACATGTACAAATTGAAAACCAACTAGGCTTTCATGAACACCAATTTGCATGCACCGGCTAGGGTTGACAAGGTATGAGATGGAACTAGAGTTTATTGAGCAATTTACAAGTTAAGAGAGGGAACTAGAAACATATGGACATGTACAAACCGGAAACCAACTAGGCTTTCATGAACACCAATTTGCATGCTATCACTAGGGTTGACAAATAATGAGATGGAACTAGGGTTTAGTGAACAATTTACAAGTTAAGAGAGGGAACTAGAAACACATGGACATGTACAAATCAGAAACCAACTAGGCTTTTATGAACACCAATTTGCATGCTATCAATAGGGTTGAAAAATAATGATATGGTAGTAGGGTTTAGTGAGTTGTTTACAAGTTATGAGACGGAACTAGAAACACATGAACATGTACAAATCATAAACCAACTAGGATTTCATGAACACCAATTTGCATGCTATCACTAGGGTTTACAAATAATGAGATGGAACTAGGGTTGAGTGAGCTCTTTACAAGTTATGAGACATAACTAGAAACACATTGCCATTTACAAATCGGAAACCAGCTAGGCTTTCATGAACACCAATTTGCATGCTATCACTAGGGTTGACAAATAATGAGATGGAACTGGGGTTTAGTGAGCAATTTACAAGTTAAGAGAGGGAACTAGAAACACATGGGCATGTACAAATCAGAAACCAACTAGGCTTTCATGAACACCAATTTGCATGCTATCACTAGGGTTGACAAATAATGAGATGGAACTAGGGTTTAGTGAGCAATTTACAAGTTAAGAGAGGGAACTAGAAATTGGAAACCAACTAGGGTTGACAAATAATGAGATGTAACTAGGGTTTAGTGAGCAATTTACAAGTTAAGAGAGGGAACTAGAAACACATGGACATGTACAAATTGGAAACCATCTAGGCTTTCATGAACACCAATTTGCATGCTATCACTAGGGTCGACAAGTTATGACATGGAACTATGGTTTAGTGACCTTTTTACAAGTTATGAGATAAAACTAGAAACACATGGATGTATGTACATATTGAAAACCAACTAGGGTTTGTAGGGTATGATGTTAGTATTGTATGGTATGGTATGGTATATTAAAATGGTATGGTATGATATTAGCATGTTATGTTATGGTATGTTATTGTATGTTAGTATGGTATGATGTTAGTATCATAGGGTATTGCAGGGTTTGATATGGTATATTACACATGCATGGGTGACTTAGTGTTATGATGTTAGTGTATGGTATATTACAATGGTATGGTATGTTTGTATGGTATGATGTTAGTATGTTATGTTATGGTATGCTATTGTATGTTAATATGGTATGATGTTAGTATCATAGGGTATTGTAGGGTATGTTATTGTATGTTAGTATGGTATGATGTTAGTATCATAGGGTATTGTAGGGTATGATATGGTATTTTACACATTCGTGCATGACTTAGTGTTATGATGTTAGTTTATGTAATTTCATTAGTGTATGGTATGCATATGATGTTAAAAGGTTGAGGATAGCCATAATGTTAAAAAGTTGATGAGTCATAAATTATTCCTTTGAGCATTGGAAATTCATAAGTTAGCACACATGTGAACCACACATATCATTATATCACATAGGTGAACCACACATATCATGTTCCAAGATCAAGTCAACCGTATATGTATAAATTTGAACCTTGCTTTATAATATAGATGTATAGAAATAATGTTACAAAAATTGGCATGCCACATGGCCATAATACAAAATAATGGATCAAAAAGTACATCTGTGTGTATATGAACAAAAAGTTACATCTATGTATCCCCCCTATACATTTATTTTAGTTATCCCCCCTTTCGTTGCCACTGCCAATGTCTTTGGAGAAGTCTAGATTTCTTTTTCGACTGCTCATTGGTGATCCCCATCACTGAACAAGAGGGATAGGTCACATCATTGGAGACTGCAGAAAAATGAAATTTTGCAAGTTAGTTTACCAACCTATAAAAATTCTATGTATATTTGTTCAAATTCCAAAACCAAAAGAACATTTTTACTTACTATGCTTGAGTAAGTAATGGTGGGTCATGGTGCTTCACTAACAACGACCCTGATTGGGTGCTCTTCAAGCACCACTTGCTCACTATGAAGCTGCATAAAAAATTATATATGCCAATGTCAACAAATATACATGTACATTGGGGGGGAAGAGGTGGGTCAACAATTTGGGTCTCTTCAAGCACCAAATTAGAGAAAGCGATACATAAACGTACATGCTGGCTCGTCAGAGGTGGGTCACCGATTTGGTGCTCTTTAAGCACTCGTGCCTCACTAGAAACCTGCATCAGGTAACATATATGTCAATTTCAGATAATAAAAAGAATCAAAGACATATATACTACATGGACAGAAAATGATGTTTCCAAAGAAAGTGAAACATACATGTACCTGGCCTGGGGGAAGAGGTGGGTCGACAACAACGTCGCTTTAGTGTTCTTCAAGCACCACTATCTAAATAGATTCTTGCATAAAGTAACATATGTCAAAGCGATACATAAACCTACAAATATGTACAAAGAGAAAGCACCAAATCAGGGAAATCCATACATAAACGTACAAAAAAAGTGATACATAAACTTACCTGCTGGATCATCAAAGGTGGGTCGAAAACAACCTCACTTTGGTTCTCTTCAAGCACCACTGTCTCAATATATTTCTGCATAAAGTAAGATATGTCAAAGTGATACATAAACCTACAAAAATGTACAAAGAGAAAGTACCAAATCAAGGAAATACATACATAAACGTACAAAGAAAGTTATACATAAACTTACCTGCTAGATCATCAGAGGTGGGTCGACAACAACCTCACTTTGGTGCTCTTCAAGCACCACTGTCTCAATATATTCCTTCATAAAGTAACATATGTCAAAGCGATATATAAACCTACAAAAACGTACAAAGAGAAAGCACCAAATTAGGGAAAGCCATATATAAACATAAAAAGAAAGAGATACATAAACTTACCTACTGGCTCATCAGAGGTGGGTCGACAACAACCTCACTTTGTTGCTCTTCAAGCACCACTATCTCAATAGATTCCTACATAAAGTAACATACATGTCAATGTCAGATAATACAAAGAAAAAGAGACATATCAATGGGGTCAAAAAGGAAAAATATACTTGCATGTACAAAAAACAATATAAGCAAGAGTTGCAATGTATTAATATACCTGAGAGCAATTAACCAGAAACGAGAAAAAAGGACTTCTACTTGTACTAGCAAACAAGCTCACTTTTTGGACATATTAATCAAACTCACGTTCCTACATAGAAAAGGATAAGGATACAATTAGACAATTTCAAAAAATTAAAAAAGTACATGTTGAATCATTAAAATCAGAATTAAAAGAAAGCGATACATAAACCTACCTGCTCCCTCGTCATAGGTGGGTCATCAATCTGGTGCTCTTCAAGCATCAGTGCCTCAATAGAAGCCTGCATAAAATAACATATGTCAAATTCAGATAATAAAAAGAATCATAGACATATATACTACATGGACAAAAAATGATGTTTTCAAAGAAAGCGAAACATACATGTACCTAGCGGGGAGGAAGAGGTGGGTTGGAAACAACCTCGCTTTGGTGCTCTTCAAGCACCAATGGCTCAATCGATGCCTACATAATGTAACATATGTCAATGTCATATAATACAAAGAAAACGAGACATATACATGATGGACGAAAAATTATTTTTCCAAAGAAAGTGAAACATAATTAAAAGCATATTTAAAATAATACCCGTGTCTCAGAATCTACCTCTGCATGAGAGGGACTAGGCTGAGATTCAATGTACTCATCCTGATTACCCTACATAAAACATGTTGTATCAAAATTAGGATGTATTGAATGTTAAAATCTCTCTATAAATATGTAAATAAAGTTGACAAATTAACAAGTATAGTTCTTACCGCTAATGATGAAGAACCAAACCCATATGCAATATTGACAGCTGGATCAGTGTTCTCAACATTGATTGACAGACTATGCGACTCTGGTGTGCCATGGGACACCAGTTGTATATTTGTTGACATAATTTGTTAGATAACTAAATAGAAATAAATTCCGAAACAATTGAAAATTGTGATATGAAACAAAATATTGAATATGAAAATAATGAGTTTTACCTACAAATCAAAGTAATCCATTGTCTCGAAAGTCTAAAGCAGGGCCATAGCATATGCCTCCACATGATGTGCAAGGGTGTGGAGTAACACGATGCTCTAAATGCTCTGCATCTCCCGTGTGATCTGTAGATGGGTTAGCCTTAGAAGTGCCAACCACTTGGCCTACATTGCCTTGGACATTAGTCCCATGCTGAAGCAATGTATCTGCCAAGTCAAATAAGGCCTCCCGTGTATCGTCAATCACAGGAACCGCAGGAGGATATAGCTGAGGGGGTTTTAGTGTGCGTGGAGATCATGGTACATGGTTAGGATCTGTCGTGGCCCTTTCCCTATCTTGGGGCATCCCATGACCAACACCCTGGAAGCCTAAGATATTGAAATAGTTAACAAGTTTCCCTAGGATGAATTCTGCATACAACTTCCTATGGAAATAAAATGGGATGTCCCTATTCCCATGAGGGTCTTCATCGAAGACCATATACCAACGATCGATCTAATTGGCCTTTATATTTGGTTCCACACACCATTCTATGGAAATGTGTGCTCGACTAGTGGGTGGAACCAATTCGGTGCTAGGATCCCGGAATAATAAAAATAATTGGTCTTTTGTAATATTTAGGTCTTTGATGTCTTTATAACTCAATCCATCATAGTAGTATTGCCTCCTGGATTCTCTGTACAAGCTAATGTTGTACAAAGCTCCTTGGGTATTGGAAATTGTGTTTGTTATTATGTCCAATGCATCGGCTAAAGATTGTCTCAAACGATCCCCCCCTCTAGTAGATGAGCTAAGGCACCTCAATGATGCCAAACGCGCCAAAATCTGTGATTTTCGATCTTCTTCCCCCTCTGGGTTTGGGTTTGGGTTCATGTTTGGGTTCATGTTTGAGTTAGGTACTGAGTTATTAGTTGGTTCATTTTCCACATTATCTTGCTCATTTCTATTATTTGTTAATATTTAAACAAAAAAATACAGATTGTTTTAATTTATCATTCTTTCATTTAATTCAATTCTTTTTATTAAATTTGTTTTAAACAATTATAAAAACTATGAAATTAAGAAAAACAATAAAGAATTGAAAACAAATTGTAATGGATACGAGAAGTTACCTACCATTGGAGCCAAGCCACCTCCAACTTGACCTCCAACTCGACCTCCAAATGGTGAAACAAAAATTGGCTGTGCGGTTTATTGCTCTCCCGATACTTCACTGTGCAAATGAGAAATGAGGCCCGCGGCCTCTATTTTTTTTTTTTAGTTTTCCATATCGCATATGCAATATTTAACTTTTACAAAACGCATATGCGATATATCGCATATGCAATACTTCCTTATGAACCTTAGCCTTGTGTTTGGCCTCTGGTTATTCCGAACGTACCATCAATAACGCATATGCGTTCTCGATTTACACTTTGGAAGTGCATCTTTGATTTTTTAAGTGGCACGAAAAAGTGGAACCAACTTCTTGCGAGCACCCTGGAACAATCAAGTACATCATTCTATACATGCAACTAGTAAGTTTTTAAACCCAAGGTATAATTATAGAGCTTATAGTTGGGAGAATATCAGAATACGGAGATCAAAGATGGATTGTACATTTTCCTAGAATGCATGGTCCCTAATGAAACTGAGTAACTAGAAATACACCAACAAATCAATGCTTTTAGTAGATCCATGAGTACCTTTAGAGAAAACCTAACAAATATTGCAAGAGATGTGGATGACCTAGGTAAACAATCCCAAAATTTTTATGAAGTTAAGTTGTTTAATATTTAAATACTTAAAATTTTTCTTTTCCACACATTGATGGGAGTCATTTGGTTACTAATGTCATTAATTGACTTTTTTTTTTCAATTAGAATCCTGAGTCCAAGTTGTAGTGCATCTAAGTATGAGTATAATTGGTCTATCTTTAAGTGGATTCACATGAAAAGAAGCAAACATTTGGCACAAAAAATTAAACGATCTTCTCTTCATGTTGTAAAACCCTTGACTAAGGTGCAATGAGTTATTTAGCAAACAGCCTAACACATATCCCATTATGTTGGATGATAATGATCCAACCACAAAATGAGTACATGATTCTCACTTAGTAGAGTTTGATTTTGATCATGATTATGATGCAAGAGTCTTGGGTTTGGTTTATTTGGATGTGGACCCAATAGTAGTAGGTGATGCATGCATAGATCTATATGTGACAAGAACTAGCCAATGTATCCATGCTTCTACTAGTTGTATTGTTATTCTTGCCAATGCCCTGGAGTATTCTATCAAGGTTAACGACTTTGAGGAATTTGGGCCAAATGATTATTTTGAGAATCTCATTTCTAGTAGTGGTGATGACTTGTAGGCATATAATGTTGTCTTTTAGACTCGAATTGTCATTTAGAACCTCATTGATTATGCATTTTTTTAGATATGTATTGCACTAATTTCCATATTTTTATATAATTACCTATACATGGTACATTGCTAAAGACATGAGCAGAGTTGAATATTTTGACAAACCTTTAGGTAATTTGATTCCATTAAAATCTTAATAGTTTGTCTATTTAATAAACTAAAACCCATTAGATTCAAATCTGTCATAATCATGAGTGAGAGAGTTTAAAACATTGTTAATCTTTGTACCTCATGCCCTACTCAATATTCTAATTGCCATGCCACTTTTATAATTAGAAGTATTCTATATATTTAGAATAACTAGATAATTGATAATTTTTTATTACTATACATAATGGAAGTACTAAAAATAAGATACAACCCAAATTTTTTACCTTTTATTCCAAAAAATTAAAAGCCTAAAAAAGAGAAAGCCAATTTAATGAAACAAAAAGAATGTGAAATAAAAACATTTTAAAAATAAAATAAATCACAATTTAACGAGATTAGTTAAAATAATAAAATAGAAAAATATAGTGGAAAATCTATAAAAGGTTTTTCAAATATTATATAATTGAACCTATATATTATTAGTGAACCATCTATATGTTATATATGTTAATCCTCCCAAGAAAGAAAAACATGTATAGAGGCATTCGATAAAGCGTGCAGGTAGGTTTGGCAGAGGAGTTTGTCCTAAATGTTACAGAACAACATGAAAATTAACACCTTGAATATCAAAACAGTACATGTATATAAATTATAATTTTTTTATAATAAATTATAAAAACCTTTAAATAATTAGCACACTCCATAACTAGCTGCCTGTTAACTCCTATAGGAATAGGGATCAAACGATAGGCATCGATTCTAACACTTATCAAAATTGTAAACCATTTCAAAGATTTCCTTCAAAACTGGATATCGCATATTTTATTTATACACCTAATATAGTTATGTAGGTGACTTCTGCAAAATCATATAATATAGTTATGTAGGTGAGTTCTGCAAAATCAAATCAAGGCAAGCCAATTCTACAGTGAAGATGGACCACTGTAAGTCCTTCACCAGAGAAAAAGCCGGGATAGAAACCCCACGCGCTTAAAACCTCGTAAAGGCCCGCAGTACAGATCTGAGCGGTCAATTGTGGAATGCGCAGATTTTTATATTAAATTTGCCCAAGCTTTTTCTTGCATTGCTGGCGTCATGGGATTCTTGATCGGAGGAAGAAAAGGGAAGCTGCTACTCGAGCCATTTCCATTGCTGATCATTGGAAACCTTTACCTGCTGCGGGGAGGGTTTCCAAACGAAGCTCCCTGGCAGCTCTTTCTCTGACATCGAATTTTAGATTGAGCTCAACTCTTAGCGTATATATAGTACATTCAATATGAGAAAACCTTCACTTGTTGCTAGGAGCTCTGGTAGCTCTTTATGAGAGCCTTAAGTTCAACTATAGCTGATTAATAAGAATTCTTTAATGTATTTTAAAGTATATTTAGTATTCTACATTAAAAAAAACCTTTCACTTTGAAACCTTCAGCTGTTGTTGGGAGCCCTTGTAGCTCTTTTTCTCACATGTAATCTTAAATTCAATTGAGTTGGCATAAATTCATCTTAAATTGATGACAGCCTTGGCAACATTTGGTCCTTTTTAAAACTAGTAGAACTTCATCTTAAATTGGTGAGAGTCTTGAGAACTTGTCATGTGACTCTGCTTTGAAAATGAAGATAATAACATCAATCTCCTAGACAAATATTTCAATAGATTTACAACTTCTTATTTGAAATTTGAACTAGCTATCTTCTATTCACAGTTCATCATCTCAATTGGTTATTACCAACAATTACTCTAATCCCATGGATTCATTTTATTTCAATTTATCTTATACAATCTTTACTAATATTATAATTTATCGTCGTTTTTAATATAACAATGAATTGGAAATCTAGAGTTAATGTTAGTGTACATAATTAATTTATATTTGTTATTACATAGCTTCAAAATAATTCTTATGATATTTCTAAAATACCAACATTGAAAACTAGATTAATCTTTTCTTTTTCATTTATTTGACTTTTAATTTTTATTAATAGTTTACTTTTTATTAGTTATTAGATATTTACTTTTCTTTGTTAAGTGGTTTTGCTGTTTATATTTTATAATTTTGGGGTGGAACTTTGAAACACTATCTATGTTTTTCCAGGATTTTATCAGAATGAGACAAGTGTAATGTCTAAATTAATTCTATTACATTATTAGAAATTCCAAATAAACAATAATATATATAACTGGTAGGTGAATAGATAACTCATACTTCATGATCAGATAACTAGCAGTTCACCAATACTTAATAACAGATAACTAGAAAATATAGAAAATTAAAAAATATAAAAAATAAATAATGATTCATAAATGAATAACTAATAATTAATAAGTAATGTATAAATGCAGTGGTAATCTTTAATTTGGAGTGGACTGTGCAAATTAAGCAATTGTGCTAATGTATCCCTGTATCTTCTCATTAATGTGAGATAACCAATGCCTCCATCACTCTGTAAAACTAATCTCATTAATGTGAAATAACCAATGCCTCCATCACTCTGTAAAACTAAGTGTCCTGTATCTTCTCATTAATGTGTTTTGATAGGTAATAGTTTTGAAACCTGTCATATTCGATCAACCAAGTCGGCGTGCTCAATGCATGAAATGACGAAGTTCGAATACCCAAATTTAACGGCGAAGGTATTGACCGTTGTTTTATATCGTATCTAAATGAAAACCATTTTAGTAGTTCTCTTCCCTAGTAATTCAAGTCCTACGGCAGAGGATGACAACACACAGCTGGAGAGGCAGCGATGATTGCAGCTACATTACTTACCCAGTCCCCAGCTTAGACTCCAACGTCTGCGCCTGCCAAACAGATTCATTACCAAATTCGAAACCAGAAGACAAGAAACAAAGCTATTTTTAAAACCCAACATAATTTCCTGTACTTTTCGTTGCAATATTCTCTTTCACAGCATTCATCATTCAGATCGACGATGGGAACGCAATTAATATTCTCTCCTACTTTCTATATATCAATTTCAGATGTCTCTCAGTTCTGGTTATATATCAATTTTCAGATGTGTTTCAGTTCTTGTTATAGCTGTCAAATAGACCTGGTTAATTTTTTCAAGTTTGTTAATATTTGAGATTTAGAGGGGACTATGACCTATGCTTTTTCATCTAGGGGATGAGGATAGGATGACACAAGTGTACTGTCCAGATTGATTTTATGACAATAATTCAAAATTTGAAATAAACAATTATAAAAAAAATATAAAAAATAACTAGTAGCTAGCTAATGAACCTATAACTGGTAGCAATGCATGGATAACTCATCGCTGATGAACTATCTTTAAACCATTTGATCTCTATCAACTTGTTCCAGCCTCAAACTATGTGTGTGTGCTAGTTTTCTATGAAAAAAAAAAGGCAATCATATAAAAAGTAAATAAATTATACATAGCATAGTGAATTATCTTTTCTTGTTTTTGGTAGCTAATTAGTACTAGCTCATTTTAATTCTAAATTTATGAAAAATTGAAATTTTTTTTTTAAAGATTTTCAAAATTTGTTTTCATTTTATTATTTTTTATAATTAAAAAAATATCTTAATAAATAACAAGTATAAATTCATTTCAATTCCAAATTTACCAAGTAATGAGCCGTATAGATTCCCTTAAAATGTAAAACCTTTTCACAAATTTTATATTTAAAAAAATTTATAACTGAAGGTACTTTATCCTTTTACATATGATGTTTGATATTTTTTACATTTGATATAATTCAAAGTTAAAATGAATTTAAAATGTTTATTTCATTCTAATTATCTATCATTTTAATATATTTTAATATAAATACATTTAATCATTATGATAGTTTATTTTTTTACCATGATTGTTAATTTCTAGTTTTTTTGTTTTTCATGTTTAGAGATGTTCGTTTCTGGTTTTTTGTTTTTCATTTTTATAGATGACGACATTAATATATTGTAGTAGATGTAATTATTCTCATTATTGAGACATATGCTCTATTATAAATTTATTAATGATAAACATTCTAAAAATTATAAAAAATAATATTAATTAAATAGAAATATTAATATTTTTTTATTATTAAATTATTTTATTTTAAATTTTATAAAATATTATGTTATATTAAATATGAAAACAATGTAACAATATCTTCTTTTTTTTTTGTTGGCAAAGTGGTGGAACCCCCCTGACTAGCAGGGTTGCCATTGGCTGAGTGGCCACGAACCAGAGGCATCTAAGCCGTCAAAATCACCCGGGGATCGCACCCGGCCTGGACCGCACCAACCCTTAACATGGTTGGATTACCAACCCTTAACATGGTTGGATTTTAGGTATCCGACGGGATTAGAACCGGTGACCTTCCAGCTTAGGGGGCGTCTTAACCATACCCCGCCACCAACTGTTCTACATCTCGCGGATAATGTAACAATATCTTTAATATTCAAGCTAAATATAAATTTATTTGATAATTATCTGAATGGATATATAATTTAATATCAATTTTTTCTTTCAATTATAAATTCTTATTATATATTATTTGATAGTAATTTTTTTTGAAGTTGTTTGTATAAAAACAATGTAACAATTTCTTAATACTCGCACAACTACTTAATTTGTTGTTGTTAAACCCTAAGTACTATGAATAAGTGGTTGTTGAATGCTAAGTACCATGAAATTATAAGTTATCCATGCATTCATGCATCACATACTAGTTATGTATTTATCAACCATAAGTTATTTTTTATATTCTTTTATGTGTTAGGTTCTTTTCTTTTTTATTAGTAAGAGATGTTCCTTCTATTGCATAGTAAAATAAAAAATATAGACACATATTCATGGATGACTAGAGAAGCATGGAGTCAAGCTATGGTCATGGAACCACATGAGAGAGGTGTGCAACACGACCCAGCTGGAGGGAAGATATGAAGTTTACAGGTGCTCTCCTTCGAGACGCTGCATCTATAGTGAAATCGTGTGCATCTGTCATGGGAGAACAAGCAACAAGGAAATGCCTAGTGCAAAGAATATTCTTGGAGGTGAGAAATGTGGACCGATCACAAACACATCGGGTGAACACAGTGCATGGAACTCAACAGTTTCATTCAATTAGAAGCTCAGACAACTCCACCCTACAAATTTGGACAATATTGAAGGCTTGCTTTTGCAGTTCCTGAAGCATCGGTGAATGGGATTATTGTGAGTATACAGATACCATTGATACATGGGATTGAGTGACACTTGGCACCAATTTCAATAGGGTTAATGAAATAGACCATTTGGAAGATGATTAGACACATATTTCTACAGACTATGATCACATATCGAATCTCATACAAGCAGGTACATGAGTAGTACCTAAATCATAAAATGCATTTATGTATTGTTTACTCGAACTATGTAGAATTTAATCTATGTAGAAATTAGAAATGCAAGACCTTATTTAAAAAATGTATTGTTAACTCGACATATTTCCTTTCACAGGTCAGATATATGTAGTGGTTGCCCAAAAAAATAAGGAATGGGGTTCTGACTATTGGTTGGCATGTTGCTTAGAGGGGAAACAAACCATTCTCGAACCTGTTACAGATGATGAAAATATTTAATTCTCAACTAGCTCGATGGTTATAAAAGGGGAGTACTTGACACTTGTAGTAGAATAGAAAAGGAAGGGTGGGTATGTATATTAGTATTATAGACCAGGAGCTATTGTATACCACTTCACCAACCTAGTAGTTGGTATAAACATCAAGCTGCGCACAATTGGTCACAAAAATAGGTCACATGTATGATACTTGCTACCTCATATAGAGCATGAAAGATTGATGGACACCATTGGAACCAGAGATGATCTGGATGGCCTACTTGTATGAGTGCACTGTCAGGTGCGTTATTTAACCTTTAAAGTGAATTCTGAAGCACAATTTCAATTATTTAGCCTTACTTTATTCCCAATGTAACAAACCTGTGATTCACCAATACCATTCACAGACGTAATATTATTCAGAGGATATTGGACACCATAAACACGATTGTACAACCTCGAGTGAGTAATCTATAAATCATGTTTGCACATTTTCATTGGGTTCTCCTTTTTTCTTATGATGTTACTAATGTCTAGCCTTTCATGTTCCTAGGATACAAACACCATCTATCACACATTGGAGGCACCAAGAACGGTGTCTTTAGACACCAACAAATAGATTTCGGAAAATCACATGCTCTCGAGTTGTTGAAATTTACATTTCTTGATGTTTTTAGTTTAATATTAATTTAAATACATTGCCATGTACAAATTGGAAACCAACTAGGCTTTCATGAACACCACTTTGCATGGGTTGAAAAATAATGCGATGGAACTAGGGTTTAGTGAGCAATTTAGAAGTTAAGAGAGGGAACTAGAAATTGGAAAAAAACTAGGGTTGACAAATAATGAGATGGAACTAGGGTTTAGTGAACAATTTACAAGTTAAGAGAGGGAACTAGAAACACATGGCCATTTACAAATCAGAAACTAACTAGGATTTCATGAACACCAATTTGCATGCTATCACTAGGGTTGACAAATAATGAGATGGAACTAGGATTTAGTGAGCTCTTTACCATTAATGAGATAGAACTAGAAACACATGGACATGTACAAATTGGAAACCAACTAGGCTTTCATCAACACCAATTTGCATGCACCAACTAGGGTTGACAAGGTATGAGATGGAACTAGGGTTTAGTGAGAAATGTACAACTAGAGGGAGTGAACTAGAAACACATGGACATGTACAAATTGGAAACCAACTAGGCTTTCATGAACACCAATTTGGATGCACCAACTAGGGTTGACAAGGTATGAGATGGAACAAGGGTTTAGTGAGCAATTTACAACTTAAGAGAGGGAACTAAAAACACATGGCCATGTACAAATCATAAACCAACTAGGCTTTCATCAACACCAATTTGCATGCTATCACTAGGGTTGACAAATAATGAGATGGAAGTAGGCTTTAGTGAGCTCTTTACAAGTTATGAGATAGAATTAGAAACACATGTCTGTGTACAAATCGGAAACCAACTAGGCTTTCATGAACACCAATTTGCATGATATCACTAGGGTTGACAAGTAATGAGATGGAACTAGGGTTTAGTGAGCAATTTACAAGTTAAGAGAGGGAACTAGAAATTGGAAACCAACTAGGGTTGACAAATAATGAGATGAAAGTAGGGTTTAGAGAGCAATTTAAAAGTTAAGAGAGGGAACTAGAAACACATGGCCATGTACAAATTGGAAACCAATTAGGCTTTCATGAACACCATTTTGCATGCTATCACTAGGGTTGACAAATAATGAGATGTAACTAGGTTTTAGTGAGCTCTTTACAAGTTATGAGACAGAACTAGAAACACATGGACATGTAAAAATTGAAAACCAACTAGGATTTCATGAACACCAATTTGCATACACCAACTAGGGTTGACAAGGTATGAGATGGAACTAGGGTTTAGTGAGTGATTTACAAGTTAAGAGAGGGAACTAGAAACACATGGACATGTACAAATGGGAAACCAACTAGGATTTCATGAACACCAATTTGCATGCACCAACTAGGGTTGACAAGGTATGAGATGGAACTAGGGTTTAGTGAGCAATTTACAAGTTAAGAGGGGGAACTAGAAAGAGATGGACATGTACAAATTGGAAACCAACTAGGCTTTCGTTGACAACAATTTCCATGCACCAACTAGGGTTGACAAGGTATGAGATGGAACTAGGGTTTAGTGAGCAATTTACAAGTAGAGGGAGGGATCTAGAAACCCATAGACATGTACAACTTGGAAACCAACTAGGATTTCATGAACACTAATTTGCATGCACCAACTAGGGTTGACAAGGTATGAGATGGAACTAGGGCTTACTGAGCAATTTACAAGTTAAGAGAGGGAACTAGAAACACATGGCCATGTACAAATCAGAAACCAACTAGGATTTCATGAACACCAATTTGCATGCTATTATTAGGGTTGAAAAATAATGAGATGGAACTAGGGTTTAGTGAGCTCTTTACAAGTTATGAGATGGAACTAGAAACACATGGCCATGTACAAATCTAAAACCAACTAGGCTTTCATGAACACCAATTTGCATGCTATCACTAGGGTTAACAAGTAATGAGATGGAACTAAGGTTTAGTGAGCAATTTAGAAGTTAAGAGAGTGAACTAGATATTGGAAACCAACTAGGGTTAACAAATAATGAGAAGGGACTAGGGTTTAGTGAGCAATCAACAAGTTAAGAGAGGGAACTAGAAACACATGGCCATGTACAAATTGAAAACCAACTAGGATTTCATGAACACCAATTTGCATGCTATCACTAGGATTGAGAAATAATTAGATGGAACCGTGGGTTTAGTGAACTGTTTACAAGTTATGAGATGGAACTAGAAATACATGAACATGTACAAATTGGAAACAAACTAGGATTTCATGAACACCAATTTGCATGCACCAACTAGGGTTGACAAGGTATGTGATGGAACTAGGGTTTATTGAGGAGTTCACAAATTAAGAGAGGGAACTAGAAACACATGGACATGTACAAATTGAAAACCAACTAGGCTTTCATGAACACCAATTTGCATGCACCAGCTAGGGTTGACAAGGTATGAGATGGAACTAGAGTTTACTGAGCAATTGACAAGTTAAGAGAGGGAACTAGAAACATATGGACATGTACAAATTGGAAACCAACTAGGATTTCATGAACACCAATTTGCATGCTATCACTAGGGTTGACAAATAATGAGATGGAACTAGGGTTTAGTGAACAATTTACAATTTAAGAGAGGGAACTAGAAACACATGGACATGTACAAATCGGAAACCAACTAGGCTTTTATGAACACCAATTTGCATGCTATCACTAGGATTGAAAAATAATGATACCGTAGTAGGGTTTAGCGAGCTCTTTACAAGTTATGAGACAGAAATAGAAACACATGGACATGTACAAATCAGAAACCAACTAGGCTTTCATGAACACCAATTTGCATGCTATCACTAGGGTTTACAAGTAATGAGATGGAACTAGGGTTAAGTGAGCTCTTTACAAGTTATGAGACAGAACTAGAAACACATTGCCATTTACAAATCGGAAACTAGCTAGGCTTTCATGAACACCAATTTGCATGCTATCACTAGGGTTGACAAATAATGAGATGGAAATAGAATTTAGTGAGCAATTTACAAGTTAAGAGAGGGAACTAGAAACACATGGGCATGTACAAATAAAAAACCAACTAGGCTTTCATGAACACCAATTTGCATGCTATCACTAGGGTTGACAAATAATGAGATGGAACTAGGGTTTAGTGAGCAATTTACAAGTTAAGAGAGGGAACTAGAAATTGGAAACCAACTAGGGTTGACAAATAATGAGATGTAACTAGGGTTTAGTGAGCAATTTACAAGTTAAGAGAGGGAACTAGAAACACATGGACATGTACAAATTGGAAACCAACTAGGCTTTCATGAACACCAATTTGCATGCTATCACTAGGGTTGACAAGTTATGACATGGAACTATGGTTTAGTTACCTTTTTACAAGTTAGGAGATAAAACTAGAAACACATGGATGTATCTACATATTGAAAACCAACTAGGGTTTGTAGGGTATGATGTTAGTATTGTAGGGTATGGTATGGTATATTAAAATGGTATTGTATGATATTAGTATGTTATGTTATGGTATGTTATTGTATGTTAGTATGGTATGATGTTAGTATCATAGGGTATTGCAGGGTTTGATATGGTATATTACACATGCATGGGTGACTTAGTGTTATGATGTTAGTGTATGGTATATTACAATGGTATGGTATGTTTGTATGGTATGATGTTAGTATGTTATGTTATGGTATGCTATTGTATGTTAATATGGTATGATGTTAGTATCATAGGGTATTGTAGGGTATGTTATTGTATGTTAGTATGGTATGATGTTAGTATCATAGGGTATTGCAGGGTATGATATGGTATATTACACATCCGTGCATGACTTAGTGTTATGATGTTAGTGTATGTAATTTCGTTAGTGTATGGTATGGATATGATGTTAAAAGGTTGAGGATAGCCATAATGTTAAAAATTTGATGAGTCATAAATTATTCCTTTGAGTATTGGAAATTCATAAGTTAGCACACATGTGAACCACACATATCATTATATCACATAGGTGAACCACACATATCATGTTCCAAGATCAAGTCAACCGTATATGTATAAATTTGAACCTTGCTTTATAATATATATGTATAGAAATAATGTTACAAAAATTGGCATGCCACATGGCCATAATACAAACTAGTGAATCAAAAAGTACATCTCTATGTATATGAACAAAAAGTTACATCTATGTATCCCCCCTATGAACAAAAAGTTACATCTATGTATCCCCCCCTTTCGTTGCCACTGCCAATGTCTTTGGAGAAGTCTAGCTTTGTTTTTCGACTGCTCATTGGTGATCCACATCACTGAACAAGAGGGATAGGTCACATCAGTGGAGATTGCAGAAAAACCAAATTTTGCAAGTTAGTTTACCAACCTATAAATATTCTATGTAGATTTGTTCAAATTCCAAAACCAAAAGAACATTTTTACTTACTGTGCTTGAGTAAGTAATGTTGGGTCGTGGTGCTTCACTAACAATGACCCTGATTGGGTGCTCTTCAAGCACCACTTGCTCACTATGAAGCTACATAAAAAATTATATATGCCAATGTCAACAAATATACATGTACATTGGGGGGGAAGAGGTGGGTCAACGATTTGGGTCTCTTCAAGGACCAAATTAGAGAAAGCGATACATAAACGTACATGATGGCTCGTCAGACGTGGGTCACCAATTTGGTGCTCTTTAAGCACTGGTGCCTCACTAGAAGCCTGCATCAAGTAACATATATGTCAATTTCATATAATAAAAAGAATCAAAGACATATATACTACATGGACAGAAAATGATGTTTCCAAAGAAAGCGAAACATACATGTACCTGGATGGGGGGAAGAGGTGGGTCAACAACAACCTCGCTTTAGTGTTCTTCAAGCACCACTGTCTAAATAGATTCCTGCATAAAGTAACATATGTCAAAGCGATACATAAACCTACAAATATGTACAAAGAGAAAGCACCAAATCAGGGAAATCCATACATAAATGTACAAAAAAAGTGATACATAAAATTACGCCCTGGATCGTCAAAGGTGGGTCGATAACAACCTCGTTTTGGTTGTCTTCAAGCACCACTGTCTCAATATATTTCTGCATAAAGTAAGATATTTCAAAACGATACATAAACCTACAAAAATGTACAAAGAGAAAGCACCAAATCAAGGAAATACATACATAAACGTACAAAGAAAGTTATACATAAACTTACCTGCTGGATCATCAGAGGTGGGTCGACAACAACCTCACTTTGGTGCTCTTCAAGCACCACTGTCTCAATATATTCCTGCATAAAGTAACATATGTCAAACCGATACATAAACCTCCAAAAACGTACAAAGAGAAAGCACCAAATCAAGGAAATCCATATATAAACGTAAAAAGAAAGAGATACATAAACTTACTTGCTGGCTCGTTAGAGGTGGGTCGACAACAACCTCGCTTTGTTGCTCTTCAAGCACCGTGACTGTCTCAATAGATTCCTACATAAAGTAACATGCATGCCAATGTCAGATAATACAAAGAAAAAGAGACATATCAATGGGGTCAACAAGGAAAAATATACTTGCATGTACAAAAATCAATATAAGCAAGAGTTGCAATGTATAAATATAGCTGAGATCGATTAACCAGAAACGAGAGAAAAGGACTTCTACTTGTACTAGCAAACAAGCTCGCTTTTTGGACGTATTAATCAAACTCACGTTCCTACGTAGAAAAGGATTAAGATACAATTAGACAATTTCAAAAAATTAAAAAAGTACATGTTGACATTAGAGGAATTTTGCGGTCTAAAATGGGCCTCCTAAGGAAAATAATAAAATAATAGTTAAGATAATAAAATAATGGTTAAAACAATAAAATAATATTAATTAATTTTGGAGGAAGAAAGAAAAGAACTACTTTTTGTGTTTGTATTTTCGACATATCTCCTTGTGTTTTTACTCAAATTTCGATCGGGAGAGCTCGTTGGATGCGGAATTTGATTCCGCATCCAACGAGTACCCACACTGCATAGTTTTGATGGACCCCGCTACCGCAAAAACAAGAAATACCTGAAAAAATGTGATGATGATGTCATCATCACGTTTTTCAGGTATTTCTTGTTTTTGGGGTAGCAGGGTCCGTCAAAAGTATGCAGTGTGGGTACTCGTTGGATGCGGAATCAAATTCCACATCCAACGAGCTCTCCCGATAAAAATTTGAGTAAAAACACAATGAGATATGTCGAAAATACGAACAAAAAAAGTAGTTTTTTTTAATGACAAATATGCCAATTCAACCATTATGGTTGACTTCTTTTATTGAAATTCTATTGGTTCTTGAATTCCAACTCACAAAAACTTATTTTGGCACGTTTTCTTATAAGGCCCATTTTAGACCCCAAATTTCCTCTAATGATCATTAAAATCATAATTAAAAGAGAGCGATACATAAACGTACCTGCTCCCTCGTCATAGGTGGGTCATCAATCGGTGCCTCAATAGAAGCCTGCATAAAATAACATATGTCAAATTCAGATAATAAAAAGAATCATAGACATATATACTACATGGACAAAAAATGATGTTTTCAAAGAAAGAAAAACATACATGTACCTAGCAAGGAGGAAGAGGTGGGTTGGAAACAACCTCGCTTTTGTGCTCTTCAAGCACCAATGGCTCAATGGATTCCTGCATAACGTAACATATGTCAATGTCATATAATACAAAGAAAACGAGACATATACATGATGGACGAAAAATGATTTTTCCAAAGAAAGCGAAACATAAATAAAAGCATATTTAAAATAATACCCGTGTCTGGGAATCTACCTCTGCATGAGAGGGACTAGGCTGAGATTCAATGTACTCATCCTGGTCACCCCGCATAAAACATGTTGTATCAAAATTAGGATGTATTGAATATTACAATCTCTCTATAAATATGTAAATAAAGTTGACAAATTAACAAGTATAGTTCTTACCGCTAATGATGAAGAACCAAACCTATATGCAATATTGACAGCTGCATCAATGTTCTCAACATTGATTGACGGACTATGCGACTCTGGTGTGCCATGGGACACCAACTGTATATTTGTTGACATAATTTGTTAGATAATTAAATAGAAATAAATTCCGAAACAATTGAAAATTGTGATATGAAACAAAATATTGAATATGAAAATAATGAGTTTTACCTACAAATCGAAGTAATCCATCGTCTTGAAAGTCTAAAGTAGGGCCATAGCATATGCCTCCACATGATGTGCAAGGGTGTGGAGTAACACGATGCTCTAAATGCTCTACATCTCCTGTGTGATCTATAGATGGGTTGGCCTTAGAAGTGCCAACCCCTTGGCCTACATTGCCTTGGACATTAGTCCCGTGCTGAAGCAATGTATCTGCCAAGTCAAATAAGGCCTCCCGTGTATCGTCAATCACAGGAACCGCAGGAGGATATAGTCGAGGGGGTTTTAGTGTGCATGGAGATCATGGAACATGGTTAGGATCCGTCTTGGCCCCTTCCCTATCTTGAGGAATCCCATAACCAACACCCTGGAAGCCTAAGATATTGAAATAGTTAACAAGTTTCCCTAGGATGAATTCTGCATACAAGTTCCTATGGAAATAAAATGGGATGTCCCTATTCCCATGAGGGTCTTCATCAAAGACCATATACCAACGATCCATCCAATTGGCCTTTATATTTGGTTCCACACACCATTCTATGAAAATGTGTGCTCGACTAGTGGGTGGAACCAATTCAGTGCTAGGGTCCTGGAATAATGAAAATAATTAGTCTTTTGTAATATTTAGGTCTTTGATGTCTTTATAAATCAATCCATCATAGTAGTATTGCCTCCTGGATTCTCTGTACGAGCTAATGTTGTACAAATCTCCTTGGGCATTGGAAATTGTGTTTGTTGTTGTGTCCAATGCATCGGCTAAAGATTGTCTCAAATGATCCCCCCCTCTAATAAATGAGCTAAGGCGCCTCAATGATGCCAAATGCGCCAGAATCTGTGAGTTTCGATCTTCTTCCCCCTCCGGGTTTGGGTTTGGGTTCATGTTTGAGTTAGGTTCTGAGTTATTAGTGGGTTCATTTTCTACATTATCTTGCTCATTTCTGTTATCTGTTAAGATTTAAACAAAAAAATACAAATTGTTTTAATTTATCATTCTTTCATTTAATTCAATTCTTTTTATTAAATTTGTTTTAAACAATTATAAAAACTATGAAATTAAGAAAAACAATAAAGAATTGAAAACAAATTGTAATGGATACGAGAATTTACCTACCATTGGAGCCAAGCCACCTCCAACTTGACCTCCAACTCGACCTCCAAATGGTGAAATAAAAATCGCCTATGCGGTTTATCGGAAATGTGGTTTATTGCTCTCCCAATACTTCACTGTGAAAATGAGAAATGAAACCCGCGGCCTCTATTTATTTATTTTTTTAGTTTTCAATATCGCATATGCAATATTTAACTTTTACAAAACGCATATGCGATATATCGCATATGCAATACTTCCTTATGAACCTTAGCCTTGTGTTTGGCCTCTGGTTATTCTGAATGTACCATCAATAACGCATATGCGTTCTCGATTTACACTTTGGAAGTGCGTCTTTAATTTCTTAAGTGGCACGAAAAAGTGGAACCAAATTCATGCGAGCACCCTGGAACAATCAAGTACATCATTCTATACATGCAACTAGGCAGTTTTTAAACCCAAGGTATAATTATAGAGCTTATAGTTGGGAGAATATCAGAATACGGAGATCAAATATGGATTGTACATTTTCCTAGAATGCATGGTCCCTAATGAAACTAAGTAACTAGAAATACACCAACAAATCAATGCTTTTAATAGATCCATGAGTACCTTTAGAAAACACCTAACAAATATTGCAAGAGATGTGGATGACCTAGGTAAACAATCCCAAAAGTTTTATGAAGTTAAGTTGTTTAATATTTAAATACTTAAAATTTTTCTTTTCCACACATTGATGGAAGTCATTTGGTTACTAATGTCATTAATTGAATTTTTTTTTTCAATTAGAATCCTGAGTCCAAGTTGTAGTGCATCTAAGTATGAGTATAATTGGTCTATCTTTAAGTGGATTCACATGAAAAGAAGCAACCATTTGGCACCCATTTGGCACAAAAAATTAAACGATCTTCTCTTCATGTTGTAAACCCCTTGACTAAGGTGCAATGAGTTATTTAGCAAACAACCTAACACGTATCCCACTATGTTGGATGATACTGATCCAACCACAAAATGAGTACATGATTCTCACTTAGTAGAGTTTGATTTTGATCATGATTATGATGCAAGAGTCTTGGGTTTGGTTTATTTGGATGTGGACCCAGTAGGAGTAGGTGATGCATGCATAGATCTATATGTGACAAGAACTAGCCAATGTATCCATGCTTCTACTAGTTGTATTGCTATCCTTGCCAATGCCCTTGAGTATTCTATCAAGGTTAATGACTGAGGTGTTTGGGCCAAATGATTATTTTGAGGATCTCATTTCTAGTAGTGGTGATGACTTGTAGGCATATAATGTTGTCTTTTAGACTCGAATTGTCATTTAGAGCCTCATTGATTATGCATTTTTTTAGATATGTATTGCACTAATTTCCATATTTTTATATAATTACCTATACATGGTACATTGCTAAAGACATGAGCAAAGTTGAATATTTTGACAAACCTTTAGATAATTTGATTCCATTAACATCTTAATAATTTGTCTATTTAATAAACTAAAACCCATTAGATTCAAATATGTCATAATCATGAGTGGGAGAGTTTAAAACATTGTTAATCTTTGTACCTCATGCCCTACTCAATATTCTAATTGCCATGCCACTTTTATAATTAAAAGTATTCTATATATTTAGAATAACTCGATAATTGATAATTTTTTTATTACTATACATAATGGAAGTACTAAAAATAAGATACAACCCAAATTTTTTACCTTTTATTCCAAAAAATTAAAAGCCTAAAAAAAGAGAAAGCCAAATAATTTAATGAAACAAAAAGAATGTCAAATAAAAACATTTTAAAAATAAAATAAATCACAATTTAACGAGATTAGTTAAAATAATAAAATAGAAAAATATAGTGGAAAATCTATAAAAGGTTTTTCAAATATTATATAATTGAACCTATATATTATTAGTGAACCATCTATATGTTATATATGTTAATCCTCCCAAGAAAGAAAAACATGTATAGAGGCATTCGATAAAGCGTGCAGGTAGGTTTGGCAGAGGAGTTTGTCCTAAATGTTACAGAACAACATGAAAATTAACACCGTGAATATCAAAACAGTACATGTATATAAATTATAATTTTTTTATAATAAATTATAAAAACCTTTAAATAATTAGCACACTCCATAACTAGCTGCCTGTTAACTTCTATAGGAATAGGGATCAAACGGTAGGCATCGATTCTAACACTTATCAAAATTGTAAACCATTTCAAAGATTTCCTTCAAAACTGGATATCGCATATTTTATTTATACATATAATATAGTTATGTAGGTGACTTCTGCAAAATCATATAATATAGTTATGTAGGTGAGTTCTGCAAAATCAAATCAAGGCAAGCCAATTCTACAGTGAAGATGGACCACTGTAAATCCTTCACCAGAGAAAAAGCCGGGATAGAAACCCCACGCGCTTAAAACCTCGTAAAGGCCCGCAGTACAGATCTGAGCGGTCAATTGTGGAATGCGCAGATTTTTATATTAAATTTGCCCAAGCTTTTTCTTGCATTGCTGACGTCATGGGATTCTTGATCGGAGGAAGAAAAGGGAAGCTGCTACTGGAGCCATTTCCATTGCTGATCATTGGAAACCTTTACCTGCTGCGGGGAGGGTTTCCAAACGAAGCTCCCTGGCAGCTCTTTCTCTGACATCGAATTTTAGATTGAGCTCAACTCTTAGTGTATATTTAGTACATTCAATATGAGAAAACCTTCACTTGTTGCTAGGAGCTCTGGTAGCTCTTTATCTGACAGAGAGCCTTAAATTCAACCATAGCTGATTAATAAGAATTCTTTAATGTATTTTAAAGTATAATTAGTATTCTACATTAAAAAAAAACCTTTCACTTTGAAACCTTCAGCTGTTGTTGGGAGCCCCTGTAGCTCTTTTTCTCACATGTAATCTTAAATTCAATTGAGTTGGCATAAATTCATCTTAAATTGATGACAGCCTTGGCAACATTTGGTCCTTTTTAAAACTAGTAGAACTTCATCTTAAATTGGTGACAGTCTTGAGAACTTGTCATGTGACTCTGCTTTTAAAATGAAGATAATAACATCAATCTGCTAGACAAATATTTCAATAGATTTACAACTTCTTATTTGAAATTTGAACTAGCTATCTTCTATTAACAGCTTATCATCTCAACTGGTTATTACCAACAAATACTCTAATCCCATGGATTCATTTTATTTCAATTTATCTTATACAATCTTTAATAATATTATAATTTATTGTCATTTTTAATCTAACAATGAATTGGAAATCTAGAGTTAATGTTAGTGTGCATAATTAATTTATATTTGTTATTACATAGCTTCAAAATAATTCTTATGATATTTCTAAAATACCAACATTGAAAACTAGATTAATCTTTTCTTTTTTATTTATTTGATTTTTAATTTTTATTAATAGTTTACTTTTTATTAGTTATTAGATATTTACTTTTCTTTGCTAAGTGGTTTTGCTGTTTATATTTTATAATTTTGGGGTGGAACCTTGAAACATTATCTATATTTTTCCAGGATTTCAATAGGATGAGACAAGTGTATTGTCTAAATTAATTCTATTACAATTATTAGAAATTCCAAATAAACAATAATATATATAACTGGTAGATGAATAGATAACTCATACTTCATGATGAGATAACTAGCAGTTCACCAATAGTTAATAACAGATAACTAGAAAATATAGAAAATTAAAAAATATAAAAAATAAATAATGATTCATAAATGAATAACTAATAATTAATAAGTAATGTATAAATGCAGTGGTAATCTTTAATTTGGAGTGGACTGTGCAAATTAAGCAATTATGCTAATGTATCCCTGTATCTTCTCATTAATGTGAGATAACCAATGCCTCCATCACTCTGTAAAACTAAGTGTCCTGTATCTTCTCATTAATGTGTTTTGATAGGTAATAGTTTTGAAACCTCTCATATTCGATCAACCAAGTCGGCGTGCTCAATGCATGAAATGACGAAGTTCGAATACCCAAATTTAACGGCGAAGGTATTGACCGTTGTGTTATATCGTATAGTTCTCTTCCCTAGTAATTCAAGTCCTACGGCAGAGGATGACAACACACAGCTGGAGAGGCAGCGATGATTGCAGCTACATTACTTACCCAGTCCCCAGCTTAGAATCCAACGTCTGCGCCTGCCAAACAGATTCATTACAAAATTCGAAACCAGAAGACAAGAAACAAAGCTATTTTTAAAACCCAACACAGTTTCCTGTACTTTTCGTTGCAATATTCTCTTTCACAGCATTCATCATTCAGATCGACGATGGGAACGCAATTAATATTCTCTTCTACTTTCTATATATCAATTTCAGATGTCTCTCAGTTCTGGTTATATATCAATTTTCAGATGTGTTTCAGTTCTTGTTATAGCTGTCAAATAGGTGGTTAATTTTTTCAAGTTTGCTAATATTTGAGATTTAGGGTGGACTATGAGCTATGCTTTTTCATCTAGGGGATGAGGATGGGGATGACACAAGTCTGACAAGTGTACTGTCCAGATTGATTTTATGACAATAATTCAAAATTCGAAATAAACAATTATAAAAAATTATATAAAAAATAACTTGTAGCTAGCTAATGAACTGGTAGCAATGCATGGATAACTCATCGCTGATGAACTATCTTTCAACCATTTGATCTCTATCAACTTGTTCCAGCCTCAAACTATATGGGTGTGCTAGTTTTCTATGCAAAAAAAGGCAATCATGTAAAAAGTAAATAAATTATGCATAGCATAGTGAATTATCTTTTCTTGTTTTTGGTAGCTAATTAGTATTAGCTCATTTTAATTCTAAATTTATGAAAAATTGAAAAAACAAAAAAATTAAAAATTTTAAAAATATATTTTCTTCATTTTATTATGTTCTATAATTAAAAAAATATCTTAATAAATAACAAGTATAAATTCATTTCAATTCCAAATTTACCAAGTAATGAGTCGTATAGATTCCCTAAAATGTAAAACCTTTTCACAAATTTTATATTTAAAAAAAATTATAACTGAAGGTACTTTATCCTTTTACATATGATGTTTGATATTTTTTACAATTGATATAATTCAAAGTTAAAATGAATTTAATATGTTTATTTCATTCTAATTATCTATCATTTTAATATATTTTAATATAAATACATTTAATTATTATGATAGTTTATTTTTTAACCATGATTGTTAATTTCTAGTTTTTTTTTGTTTTTCATGTTTAGAGATGTTCATTTCTGTTTTTTTGTTTTTCATTTTTATAAATGACGACATTAATATATTGTAGTAGATGTAATTATTCTCATTCTTGAGACATATGCTCTATTATAAATTTATTAATGATAAAAATTATAAAAATTATAAAAAAATAATATTAATTAAATAGAAATATTAATATTTTTTATTATTATTAAATTATTTTATTTTAAATTTTATAAAATATTATGTTATATTAAATATGAAAACAATGTAACAATTTTTTTAATATTCAAGCTAAATATAAATTTATTTGATAATTATCTGAATGTATATATAATTTAATATCAATTTTTTCTTTCAATTATAAATTCTTATTATATATTATTTGATAGTAATTCTTTTTGGAGTTGTTTGTATAGAAACAATGTAACAATTTCTTAATACTCGCACAACTACTTAATTTGTGGTTGTTGAACCCTAAGTACTATGAATAAGTGGTTGTTGAATGCTAAGTACCATGAAATTATAAGTTATCCATGCATTCATGCATCACATACTAGTTATGTATTTATTAACCATAAGTAATTTTTTATATTCTTTTATGTCTCAGGTTCTTTTCTTTTTTATCACTAAGAGATGTTCCTTCTATTGCATAGTAAAAAAAATATAGACATGTATTCATGACTGACTAGAGAAGCATGGAGTCAAGCTATGGTCATGGATCCACATGAGAGAGGTGTGCAAAATGGCCCAGCTGAATATCTAACCATAGATACTGCTGCCCAACCTTTATACATTGACAACTCGAAACAAATTAAGAGTTTAAAAGAGGAAAGAAGGGCTAAGAAAAATCATAAAGAAACCAAAAACAACAAAGCTAGGAAGGGCTACTAGATTTTTCTGGAGGATTCAACTTTTCATCCTCAATGGCCTTGCTGGTGCATCCTTCTTTGGTGTCCTTGTTGGCTAGGTGGAAGGCAGGTTTCGAGAGAGATTGGTTGTAATACCCCGTAGTTACTTTTGGATATTTTTTGTTATTGTTATTTACTTTTAAAGAAACAAGTAAATTTAAATTTTATATTTATAATTGAGAATTTGAAGTTTTAATAGGTGCACAATAAATTGACACAAACTTGGGTTTATAAAAAGTTATTAAACCTCAACATTATTTATGAGGAAAAGTGGACATTACTTCAGGGAGTTAGTTATTTGCTATAAAATTCCTAAGAAAGGGAAAAATGCATGCAGAGGGGAATGAGAAGAGAAATACAAGATAGAATTAAAAGGAAAGAAAATAGCTACTAGTGATCACAAGAGGTGAAGGCTCTTTGAAATGATCATTGATATAATGCAGAGCTTCCAGAGAGCATCTGGAAGATGATAGGATCTGTACTAGAACCGCCAATGAAGCATATGAGAATGCCAGGTTAAGGAATAATATACTCCCTATAGTTACTGGTGGCAACTTGAAGATAAGCGAGGACTATTTTAAACCCAAGAGTCTAGGAAAGTGGGTGGAATCAAAAAAGAAAACTTATTGCAGATTCCAAAGGAAGGGTGGTGTGTGGCTGTGAACACTACAATTTCCATATATGTTTTCTAACTCGTTATCTTCTCCATATGGACTTCGATATGTGAATTAATTATAATGCTGCTATAATTCAAAGATTGATTCTCACTTAGGATTAATAGTTTTCTGATTCCTAGTACATCTACACTATATGTATGTAAGTTATGTATGTATATAAGTTATTTACAATGTGGCTAAACTTTAAAATTAATTATGAGTTAGGGTTAATGGTTATCGTATTTATTCGTAGTATATATGTATTGTAGTTATATATATATTTCTTTTCATATATCATGGTATACCTTGAGGGTTTGAAATGCACAAACCAAATGTGGTCTTTGAATTAGATTATAACTAACTATGTTAATCCCCTTCATTAATATTACTAAATACTAGTGAATACTTTAATAGAAGTAAAATATAGGGAAATGAGACGTTTCTTTGTAAGAATAAAAGAAACTAAAGCTAGAAAAAACCTTCTTTACATAGTTTAAAAACTATGATTGTATATAGCACGATAGAGGAGATTCAATCAATAAATAAGAATATATGGAAAACGATGCATTAATTTGTATACCTATTGATAAACTAGACAGAGTCGAAGCATGATAACCAAGATTAAACTAAACATAGCCATAAACATATTAACCAAGGATAAACTGTATAGAACCGAAACCTTAACGGTTGAGAAAACAATACATTTATAGGTGTCGATAGTATCTTTTTACCAACTAATAAACTTCTAAACAAAATTATAAAACTCAAAAAGAAACTCTGGTTATTTTATTAATGACGCCAAACGCTGAAGGAAAACAATTTTGTTTAGAACTATAGCGTAAATGTGAATAAACCCTAGTATTATTGTTTACATCTATTAGGGTTCATTTTTCAACTATAAAAGATAAAAACGAGAGCAAGAGGTCAAAAACACAAAATGATTTAAACAAATGTCCCAAATTGAAATTATGCTGCATGATATTCAAAACCCTATGAAACTAATAACACAGTGGAATTATCAAATGCAAAAGTGGAATAACATGAGAAGTTAAAACCTGAGTTGGATTTCCTTCCCCACAACCGACCAAATATAATCAATGAACACGAGCCAACTAATAATTGCAAACTGATAAAATGACCATGAAACTATGCAAAGCCTCCGTTAATGAACCAGAACTAGGAAAGAGCTGAGAGCTTAAACCCTAACTTACCTTTTAAATCGAAGACCTTCTTCCTTGGCGGCCATACCTGCAGATGGAAAGAGGAAGATATAAGGGTTGGTAAATATTTATTCTAAATAACCGAGGAAGTAAACAAATATGTATTTATTGCAAAGATAGGAGAAGCATACTATCTCTTTACTTGATAAAGAGATGCCAGGAGGTTTCTGGATAACGCAGGTCCTTCAGTTTAATCAAGACTTTCAGACAACTTCCAACCCCATGAAAAAATTTAGAGTTGTAACGGACATAAGTTATGTGTTGTAAAGTGGAAAACTTCTTCACAAAGCACAGAGCCATTAACATTGCATATGTGAGCCAAGTATTGAGCCAACACTGTTACTGGACCATGTGAATCTTCATGAACTTCATCCAAATGATGGGGTGAAGTGGATAAAGTGGAAATAAGGTCAAACCTAGCGCTAGTGCTTTCTAGTTGTCCAACTGTTTTGGACTTGACCAATTATACAAATGACTTAAATCAACGATGTCACATGCTTTACCTATAGTTGTGTTGGATACCATGGTAATCAATCCCTTTCTCCATGTTAAGGTACTTAGTATAGGTTTAGAACTTGTGAAGTTTTCACTTAGATCCTCTTGGTTAAAATACCTGTAGGGTAGATAGGTGTTAGCAATAATGCCAAGTAAGTTTAGTAGTTTAAATTATTGACTCTTTACCAATTCTGTCGTGATGGATAAGGTACTTAGTATAGGGTTAAAACTTGTGTTTAGTTCTCACATAGATCCTCTTTGGTTAAAACACCTACAGGATAGATATGTGTTAGCAATAATGCTAAGTAAGTTTAGTAGTTTAAATTATCATCTCTTTACCAATTCTGTCATGTGGATTGCTTGACAATCGAGTCATAACTTCCATCTTCGTTTCAACTTTGACATACTAAAGATTTAAGTTCTCATATTGTTCTTATTACTCCATGGTAACTTTTGAAGACATTCACAACAAGAAGGATCAATCTTGGTAGCGTAAATATATTTTAAAAAAAATTGATTTAATAATTTAGTTGACTAGTGAATGTTACAATTGTATTTTGTTACAAAATGGTATCAGAGCAAGGTTACAAAAATTTGACCTTTTGGGACATTGCATAGTTCATTTTAAATAAATTACTTTAGCTAGTATTAATATCTATAAATAACAAAAGAAACATATTTTCTTAACATATAAATGACATAACCTTAGCAGAATTCAGGACATGAAGTAGTACCGGAAGATATGCCGACATTAGAGAATGCAAGTTTTTATGTTGAACTTGGGGTGAAACCTAACGCAAAAATACAGTCGAAAATGATGGAAACAATGAGAAGTATGAAAGGAGATTTAGAAATCCTCAAAGTAGGCAATCTTGAATTAATGAATGCTAAATCAGATCAAGAGGAAATAAACTATTTTTTTCTTAAAAGTTTGACGGACCCACAAAATAACAATGGTCAAAATTATTGTAGTACTGGAAAAAAGAGAAAGGGTATACTACAAGGTGACATTAGTGAAGAAACTAAAGACAACATTCCTTTGATTGCTCACAACTTAAAGACATAGAATAACATAAAAGTTGAAAAGAAAAAAGAACAACCTATAGAATTACAGAGATAATTTAAGAAACTAAGGCCCCCAATGTTTGATAGAGAATCCAAGAAAGCAGTCGAAGCTTGGTTGCTGAATATCAAGCGATATTTTCAAGTATATAGATATGATGAAAATTTGAGAGCACGCTTAGCAATCTTTTAGCTGAGTGGAAAACTTGCTTTGTGGTGGCAGAAAGCTAAAAGTGTGAATAACATATGTAGCAAGGAGTTAAGTTGGATTTTTTTTTTAAAATTATTGAAAAAATACATGTCAGAAAAGTATTATGATGAGAAATCCAAAGAATTCAATGATTTGCGACTCGTAATGTTAACAATGGAAGACTTTGCAACCAATTTCATAAAGTTACAACGATATTTACCTTATTTAAGGGATGAAAAGGCTAGAATTTACAGTTTTACCAATCTTTTACCTCCGACATATAAGGAAAAGATTGAGTTTTATATGCATAAAACTATGGATGAGGCTATTTGAAAGGACAAGCTGTGTTACCATTTGTTTAAGAAGAGATCAGAATTGACTAAGAACTGGCAAAAGAAAAATATGAGAAGAATGATCAACGTAAGAAAGGATTTAAACCTTCTCCCTTTTGGAAAGGAATAAGAAGTCATACTGACAATAGTTACAATAAATCAGGTACAACTATTAACAGTATCTTAAAGGGAACTGGTACTTCCAATGGTGGATGGAACAATATGGCCAAATAGGTTAAATGTTGAGGTCATAATGGGCCTCATCTATACATAAAATTTCCTCACAATCCTAATAAAAAATTGGCTCCCATAAATATGGTACATGAAGCTTCTACGGTCATTGACATATCTAGGAACATACCAAGAATTAATGCTGCTATGGAGGATAGGAAAGAGGATCATCAGTATACTATGCTGGAAATAGAAGATAAAATATCAAAGACATATATTTCTATACTTATTGATTCTAGCACTAGTTTAAATTACATTGCACCAAGATTACTTGAAAAATATAAACTTAGTAAAGAAAAACAAAAGAATGCATGGTTGGTACAATTAGCGACAAGAATGAAAAGGAAACTTACTGAAATAGTTAAGGGTTGTAGATTAAGTTTCAATGGCTTGGATACTATAGTAAATCTGAACATACATTTGTTAGGTTCATATAATATTTTTATAAGTATGGATTGGCTGGAAGCTCATAGAGCCATTATTGACTGTTTACATAAAAGCTTTGATTGCATGGATGAGGAAGGTTAAATTTATACAGTAAAAGGAATTTACATACCTATATCTACATGACAAATTTCTGCAGTACAACTAAAAAAATTCCTTAGAAAAGGGTGTCAACTATATGCCATCAAATTTAAAGAAATTGAACCTAAAAAATAAAAACCAACAATGGTGTGATTTTTATGCAAAAATATTTATATGAAAAACTAAGTAAGCCTGTGATTTTTATAAAAAATAGGTACAGTACTTAGGCATGTTATTTCATAAAAGGGAATATCAGTTGATCCGAAAAAAATCAAGGCTATATTGGAATGGCCTGCACCAAAATATGTACATGATATAAGATATTTTATGAGTTTAACATGATACTATCGCATATTCATAGACAATTTTTCCAAAATAGCTCATGCTATAACAACTTTACAAAAGAAAAATGTTAGATTCATGAATGAACAATGTCAAGATAGTTTTGAGAAACTAAAATAATTGTTGACAACAACACCGGTATTGAAAATTGTTGATCCAAGTAAGGAATTTGTAGTATGCACTGAAGCAAGTAAAAAAGGGCTAGGAGGGTTTTTAACTTAGGAAGGTAATGTGATCTGTTATGAATCATGAAAAGTAAAAGAACATGAGAAAAATTATGCAATACATGATCTGGAGTTGGAAGCCATCATTCATATCCTTAAAATCTGGTGGCATTACTTAATAGGAAAGAAGTTTATGTTATTAACATATAATATTGGTTTAAAATACTTATTTGACCAAAAACCATTAAATGCTCCTCAAGTAAGGTGGCTTGCATTCTTGAGTGGATATGAATTTGAAATTAAACATATAAAATTAAAGGAGAACATTGTAGTAGATGCATTAAGCCGACATCAACTCCAATTGCATTCAGTGCCAATTAGTAATTATGAATATAAATTCAAAACTTTATTAAAAGAATCATCAGTCAATGATGAGGAATATGGGAATTGGATGGAAAAATGTAATCAGAAAAATCTTGGAACATAAGAGAATCTGTATGATATTGATGCAGGAGGGTTTTTATGTTTCAAAAACAAAGTTTATGTGCCTAATCAATATAGTGCAAGGCATGTTATCTTTAAAGAATTGCATGACAATCTATATGCAGGACACCTTAGATATCAGAAATTTATAACAACATTAAAGAAAGAATTTTATTGGCCAAATATGAAAAGAGAAGAAAAAGAATATGTGGCCCGATGTTTCACTTGTCAACAGGTTAAGGCCATTCACCAAAATCCAGCAACCTTATTGCAGCTTATACGTATACCTGAGTGGAAGTGGGAAACTATAATAATGCATTTTATTACAAGGTTACCAAGAACAAAGAAACATAATGACTCCGTTATGGTTGTAGTGAATAAATTTAGTAAAGAAACACATTTCATACCGGTAAAGTCAACTTATAAACTATCAATATTGCTTATATATTTATGAAGGAAACTTTCAGGTTGCTTGGTATACCAAAAATAGTTATCATGGATCGAGATGCTAAATTTACTTCTAGATTTTGGATGTCATTATTTAAAGGTATGGATACGAAACTGAATTTCAACACAACTTATCATCCACAAACTGACGGACAAACAGAGCGATTGAATACGGTTTTGGAGGATATGTTGAGAATGTGTGTGATGAATCAACCAAGTAAATGTGAGGATTATATTCACCTGGTATAATTTGCATATAACAATAATTACCAAGCATCTCTCAAAATGAGTCCCTTTGAGGTGTTGTACGGTAGTAGGTGTAATGTACCATTAAGTTGGGGTAACTTGGAAGACATATTGGCTTTAGGGACATATCTGTTAGCACAAATGGAAGAAATAGTATGAAAAATTAAACAAAAGATACAAACAGAACAAGAAAAACAAAGGAGTTATGCAAAAAAGAAACAAACAACTAAAGAGTATAGAGTAGGTGAACATGTATTTTTGAGAGTCAAACCAAAGAAAATAAAGCTAAGTGTAGGACTCTATGCCAAGTTGGCACCCAGATATGTGGGACGTTTTGAAATTATGGCTAGAATAGGGCCTATAGCCTATCAATTGGCCTTACTTTCTTATTTAATAATTTTCATGATGTTTTCCATATTTCTTTGTTAAGAAAATATGTTGCTAATCAATATCATATAATTAAATAGGATAATGTATAGGTAGAACCAGAGGGTGATTTCCACACAAAACAAATGTGCATTCTTGATAGAATATAAATTCAGCTTCGGAAGAGGACTATTGTATAAGTGAAAGTACAATCGAAAAATTATTTAGAGGAGGAAGCTACCAGGGAATCGAAAGAAATTATGAGATAGAACTTTTCTGCTTTATTTCAAAACTTTAATGATACTTATTAAGCAATGAGGATAGTGCAAAAATTTNTATATATATATATATATATATATATAATTGGGAATTGGAAGTTTTAACAATTGCACAGTAAATTGACAGAAACTTGGGTATAAAAACAGTTATCAAACCTTAGCATTCTTTACGAAGACAAGTAACCAATACTTCAGGGAGTTAGTTATTTTCTGAAGAAATCCTAGGCAAGGGAAAAATGCATGCAAAGGGGAATGAGAAGAGAAACATAAGAGAGAATAAAAAAGAAAGAAAACAGTTGCCAGTGATCACGAGAGGTGAAGGCTCTATGAAATGTATCATTGATATAGAGCTGAGCTACGAGAGAGCATCTGGAAGATGTTATGCTTTGTACTAGAACCACAAGTGAAGCATATTAGAATGCTAGGTTATGGAATAATATACTTCCTATAGTTACTGGTGGCAACTTGAAGCTGCATGAGGACTATTTTAAACCCAAGAGTGTGGGAAAGGGAGGGGAATCAAGCAAGCAAACTTATTGTAGATTGCAAAGGCAGGGTGGCATGTGGCTGTTAACACTACAATTTCCAGATATATTTTCTAACTGGTTATCTTCTTATTATGGACTTCGATATGTGAATTAATTCTAATGATTCTATAATTTAAAGATTGATTATGAGTTAGATTAATGGTTATCTTATTCGTAGTACATCTA
>LPNX010512431.1:80875-132403 GCA_001517045.1 Pseudotsuga menziesii | reverse complement strand
TGCGTTTTGAGGGCTTCTATCTAGCACATGAGTAAAAAATCAGGTTTTCATCGCCAAATTTGGCCAAAAAGTGTTACCCATCTTCATGGAATCACCCGAAATTGTTATCAATCCACCCACTCCATCAAACAAGAAAGGAAAATCAGCTGCACAGAAGGAAGCAAAGAAGGACAACACTACAACCTTGAAGTTCCTCATGGATGGACTTTCCAGCTCAATGAAGGAAAGTGTAGGAGAGTACACTTCAGCAAAAGACCTATGGTTCAAGTTGGAGAGTGAGTATCAGAAGGAAAGACCACAACCCAAAAAGACAGATCAGGAATCAGAAGACAAGCCCCCAGAAGAGCTCAATCAAGAAGAAGACAAACAAGAAGAGGACTCTAGTAAATGTATGGACTCTTGTGATTATAATGATAGCTTATGTGATGAAATTGAGAAGTTTCTTGCAGAAGATGATGAAGGGCTATCAAATATTGCACATGAGATACATCTCACGTTGCTAAATATTGATCTCAGAGCCAATTGGTTCCTAAACACAGTAAATCTGAACCAGAGTGATTTCATGAAGTTCAAAAAGAAAATCTTGGACTCCTTGAATGAATATCAACAGAAGACCATGTCAATGAAAGTGTTGCTTGTAAAGCTCAAAGACAAGTAAAAAGAGTTGCTGGATCAAATGAAAGACAAGGATGTTGAAGTTGAACAATTAAAGATTGAATTGATCAATCAAAAGGAAGAATCAGAAAATCCTGCTCAAGAGCTTGAAGAAACTAGAGAGGTCAATCATGATCTAGAGAGGCCAAGAGGACAGAAGAAATCCTGAAGAGTTAGCTAGAAGAAAAGGAGGAGATAGTCCAGAAGTTGGAAATGAAGGTAGTTGGTCTCAGGAAGAAAGGTAAGAAGAACGAAGCCTTGGTCAAGGTCCAGGACAGTTCAATTGTCCTAGATAAGATCTTAGATTTCCAAAGATCTCCACTCGACAAAACTGGTCTTGGTTACAAGAAGAACAAAGAAAAATATGAAGATGACACTTGGTCTCTGAAGACTCTAGCAGCAGGTCCATCAACGTCCAAAGCTGCTCCCCATGCACTTGCACATGACAACAAGGATTTTGGAAGTTCAAAGATAAAACAAGGAGTTAGGTCTATTCCTCAAAGCAACTTCATAAAGGAAACAACTGTAGACACTGAGAGGGGGGGGTGAATCAGTGTAAAGCAATTTTTATGATTTTTCTTGACCTGTCACACTTAACTACCAATTCATCATTTCATTATTATACCAATCTCATAATCATTTCATAAACTTCATCATTCACATATCATAGCATTTAACTCATCAAGAACCATAACACAGAAGAACACCACACCATATAAATTTGTAATCTTTTTATATTAGTTTTGGTTCGGCTACAACCGTTAGGCAAAATCAGCACCTACTGATATGGAGAGCACCTACTCTTAATCCAGGACCCTGCCTGGTTTTCTTAGACCCTGCTAAGAAAGGTTTGAGGTATCCTAACCTCAAAATGCAAGTCAAGCTTGCATTTACAATTTAAGCTCACTGTTCACATCAACATCATCTGTCTCTTCAATCTGTTCTGCTGCTGGTCAATACTGCTGATCATCTGCTCAACACTCTCATCAATATTGCTGCAACCACTTCTCAATCTCTGTTGTACATCAACGCTGCTCATCAATCATCTTTGTTCAATACTGTTGGTCAATCTCATCAATCTACTGATCAATTTGTTCATCAACGCTAGTCATCATGTCTGCTGATCATCTGTTTATCACTGCTGCTCAGCATCTCTGTTGGTCATCAATCTGTCCTCAATCATGCCTTCACCTTGTCATTCCCTTGTCACACTATCTGCCAACACAGAAATTGTTCTCTGTCATTAACTTCTTATCAGCATATCATTCTTATGTCACATCCAAGTGAAGCCATTCACTTGTTTCTGTCAAATGTCTTATCTTCAATCTGCTGAAGGTTAACATCCTGAACTGGTCACAGATTTCAAGTATATATCAGTCATCAAACACCATTAATGCTAGCATCATCATTGCATGTGCATCATAGTGCATGAGAATACATCAACATCACAGATTGCTCATGGAGTATAGATCACAACTCCACTGTACTATGAAATCTACTAGTACACACACTTGTGCACTTCAACACATACACACACTTCACTTAGTGTACATCTTTGTGCCTTCTCTATTCACACACTTACCACTTACTGTACACTTATATTTCATCAATACCACTGAAGTCACTGCATATCATATACTACTGCATACATCCCACTTCATATACCACACTTGTATACTCTTACACTCTTCATTGATCACTCATTATACATCCACTGCATATCACTTATACATACTACTGTTCATGTACTTGTGCATCATTGTTTATCACTGTACATATACTCATACCACACTACTCACTCATTTTACATTCATACATATGTCACTTGTCATTGACTATTTTCACATCATTTACTTGTACACTAACATACCCTTTACTGTATATACATATACTCACTGTATATAAGCACATTACAAACACTTGTTTGTATCTCTGTATATACAGAGTTCATTCACTAAACATACACACTCACAACACTGTTTAAAACATATATCATGCCCAGTCTTTTCAGTCATTCACTATCCCATAAAATCATGTTGCTGCTACCTTTAAAATTCATGAAAAGCCTGTAACATCCACAAGCTGCCTCAGCCTTTGTCTATCTGAATTTTAGTCCTCCATATGTTCAACAAAGCGTCCACCCAATTCTTGAAACTGTTAGTGATGTCCTAAAGCCCGAAAATCAGAGACAATAAAACTTACCAAAAGCTGAGTATAATGGTTGCTGCTGCAAAGTTCACCTCACCCGAATTTCTTCAGAAGCTGCCACAGTTCAATCAACCTCTCAAAGCTAGGGCCTGTTTCTTTGACAACTTGGAAGAGCATCAAACTCAAACTATCTTTGGAAATCCTTCAATACTCGGACTGTCTTGACTGTGTGAATTGCAGACATGAACTAGGGCTTTTAAAATGCTTGCAAACATTGTCAAAGATGTCATGTCAAGCTGCTATCAGAGTTCAAGGCATTTAGACTGTTCATACTGTCATCATCAAAAGTATGTGTATGTATCATAGCATGACTGTTTTTGTATCATTTACTTGTACACTGCTGTCCATACAACTTGTGATGTCTGTGTCTGCAGAAGGCCTGTGTGAAGACTTTTAATCTCATACAATAGGCAGCATCAGACTTCTACTACTGCTATATCACTGAATGTTAATACATCAATGTCATCTAAGCATACATTTTCTTCACTGATTAATGCCTTAATGTCTTCAAATTACTGTCTTCTCGTTATATAGACAATAATTTCTGAATGTAAACTTAAAAAACATGCTAGATAATCATACCTTTCAAGACAATGTCTTGACCAAACTACAAATGGCTGCCTTACAGAAAGTAGTCAAACCATCAGTTTAGACATTATCATGCTAGGGCATCATCACTATCATCAAGGTGTCTTGATTTTGCAATAGGGCTTTGTATACCTTCTTCAAACAAAAACTGTGGATAGTTCATGCACCACTACTGAACATTCATCACTGTTCGGACTGTATACTGCTGTCAATACTTCGGTGGTAGGTCTGAAGAAGACACTACCCACAGTCAACCTCCACCAAGGCTGTAGCAGCCTAACCACCAGCAAGGGCAGCTTGCTGATCACACCAAGGATCTTCTACGCTTGGACTGTCACATAAAAAAATAAAACAAAACTTTTCTGCTGCTCCAAAGAATTCGATTACCTCAGTATTTTTTTTTTTTTTGGTCCACAAAAAATAGAGCTGTCCACCTCTTTTCACAAAAGAAGCTAGGGCTGTCCACAAAAAGTTTATGACTGCTGTTATAAAAAAGAGGACTGTAGGAGACCACTATCAAACCAAAAGTTTTGCTATCCTGCAAAAATTACAGTGCCTCAGCTAGGGCAAAAAAAAACAGTCCTTCAAAATTATGATTTCATCCCCAAGAGAAACCAACTTGGCTCCACCAAAATTATTCTCCATAGCCCAGCAATTTTTCATGAAAAAAACTGTCCAAAAATAAATATTTTGACCAAGAAAAATTTAGGTCTTTCCACAGGGCCGAATTTGCCTCAGTTACATACCCAAAATTTCTCAGTCTGTTTGCCTACGAATTTCCTCAGTTAGCATATTTCCCGAAATTCTCCTTTGCTGTTCTGCGGCTGCCTCAGAGCTCCATCAAAATTTCCACCTAAAAAATGAGGATTTGATGGGGTATAAATACTAAATTTTCACCCATATTTTGCTGAGCCGACATATAATATATTTTTTATTTTTTAATAAAACTTTGACTGAGCCGACTTTGTGTTTGACTGAGCCGACTTAAAAAATATTTTATTTCTGGGTCGACATTCTATTTCTGGGCCGACCTTTGAAGGCATTTTCAAGGTTCTTCATGAGGGCATCTTCAAGGGCTCTTTCATTGATTCTATCAATACAAGGGATTCCACTTCAAGCCAAGGGCAACCACCACATGCCAGAGACCATGTTGGCATCAATGACAATTTCATCAACAACAACTCCAAGACCCAGGTATGTAAGTGGCTTCAATGGTTATTGTTATTTTTGTTCTAACTTTGGTCATAAGGCTATGGATTGTAGATTCTATGGAAGAAGAAAGGCTGGAAGCCCCAATGACTCAGTTAGGTGTTGGACATGTAATCAAGTCGAACATGTTGCTGCCACATGTCACACATTGAGATGCTACACCTGCAGTGGGTTTGGCCACAAAGCCCAAGAATGTGCAAGTCAAGGAAGTCAGCCAAGAAGGAGTCCTTCATATACATCAGCAAGAAGATTTGAAGATCAGGATACAAATGCCTACAGTCAGGGATACGCTCAGGCATGGAGAAATGCAGCTGATCAAAGAAGTGTTGGAAGTTCCAACAGCTCAGTCAGGTGTTGGACATGCAACAATGTTGGTCACATTGCTGAATATTGTCGTATGATGAGGTGTTATAGCTACAGTGGCCTTGGGCACAAAGCTCAAGATTGTTGGAGTACACGGAAACAACCCTTGAGAAACTTCCTATATAGCTCATCAAGGAAAGCCAGTGCAAATGAAGGAACAAATGCTCAAAGGATAGATGTCAAGAAGCAAGTATGGATGAGGAAGACCGAGTAGTTGCAGATAGGATAAGTTGATCAGATCAGGGAGGATGGTTGTCATATGGCAAGCCAAGTGTAAGGTCTCTCTCAGACCTTAGCACACCTTGAGTTCATAAGGCTGGAGAATAAACTCAACGAAGAAAGGATGGTTACTCCAGGCATACAGACAGGTCCTAGGATTGTGCATATTGACAAGGGGAGCAGTCAGCAGTGATCAGAGATTTCAGACACAAGTATGTGGACACCCTTTGGCATCCTTTGCCATTGATGCCAAAGGGGGAGAGACAAAGACAAAAGGGGAGCATGCTCATAGGGGGAGCATGAGTTTTTGTCATCAATGACAAAGGGGGAGATTGTTGATGAAATTGTCATTGATGCCAACATAGACTTGCAGTGGCCCCATGGGATGTCATTGATGCCACCAAGTCCCACCTGCAATGCCTTGATCCTTTCCAACGTGGGTTTGTGCCTTGAAGCACCTTGTACCTAGTTGACAAGGTCCCTGTACCCACAAGCTTGGATCTTGAAGCCACCATCTTGCTGAAGACATTGAGGAACCTGGAAATGGTCTTTAAGCCTTGATGGACATTGGAGAAACCCTAGATGGGTTAGAGAAGCATTAATGACCCATTATGTGGTCATTCATGCTATGATGATGTCATGGTACCCCAGGAGAAACCAAGCTATCCCACAGGTGATATCATGCTGGATCATGTGGTTGAGGCAGTTAAAGAAGACCATGAAGCCCCTTGCTTGATGAAGAAGCTCTTGAAACCCTTGGAGAAGTCTTGGTTGACATGAAGAAGCCTTTGGACCCACATTTGTTGGGTTAATGGTCCTTGAACCCTTGAAGGAGATAATATGGTTACACCCTTGCATGTGATGGTTTGGGTCTTGAACCCACACACCACGGTGGATTGAATGTGTATGGAAGCTCTAGTGGCTTAATGGCACCCTTTTGATGGTAATGTACGCAGGACACCCTTACTTATGGTAAGGAGTGGTTGTGGAACAAATAAAATGACAAAACGTTTTGACCTCATGGTGACCATTAAAATTGTAAAGTTATGTGTCAACACAAAATGAAAATAATTCAAGTAGAAGTCGGCTTAGTCAATTTTTTAATAAAAATTAAATTATTTTTTATTACAGGTTGGCTAAATGAAAAACCAGTATTAATAACCCATCCAAACTTCATTTTATATACACAATTTTTTTTTGGATTAGCTTTACAATTTTGGAGGTAAGACTGCTGCAATTTCGGAGGTCAGACTGAGGCAATTTCGGAGGTTTCACTGAGGCAGCGTGCACTGTGATTTTTGGATGGTTGACTGAGGCTGAATTGACTGAGCTAAAATTTGGGTCTTTGAGGAAGCCATAGTGCAGCAGAGGAGCAGTTCGTTTTGTTTATGTTTGACTGAGATTTTCGAACTGCGGAAACTAAACAGCAGCAAAGGAGGAAATTCAGATGGCAGCTTGTGCCTGGTGGACTGAGATTTTTGGATAAGGAAGTGTATTTGTTGAGGTAAAAACTCGTGACTAAGGAGATTTTTTCTTACCTTTCTGCAATAGTATACCATTCCAAGTATGGAAAGCTCTCGGTGATGTTTAGGGCTGCTACAACAGCACACACTCAGAGGTGATCTAGAATTTTTGGAGGCTATTTCTATCTTTCTATACACAACCCTAATCCAAGGTTTCCACTACTCTCATCACAAACAAAACGCAAGTGCTAGCAGCAGCAAAGGATCCGAGTTTTGATGACTGTCCTAATCAACAAATGAACCAGTAAACTCTTTGGAGAAGGTGTGGCATGGAAATTGAGGTCTGAAATGACTAATCTAAGGCAACGAACCTGTTGAATATTGAGGCAGCGAACTTGTGATAAGGCAAGGCAGCTAAAGTGTGATTTTTAAGATGATCTTCTGAACTTTTCACTGAGGAAAATTCGTGACAGTCTGAGAACTCTTATGGAATGCATTATGACAATCAAATTCTGAATAAGGGAAGAGTACACGAAGCAGCCTTTTGACTGAGTTAAAGGACAGAACTTTACTGTGTATTGAAAGTATTTTGTTACTGCTTGCAGTTCAGACATGTGACTGAATTTAAATCAGACTGTAACTAAGTTCTAACTAAGTTGAATGGGAGATCTTTGACTGTAAGCTTTTTTACTGTGTTCTAGAGTTCCTTTTGGACTGAGGCTGACTTCAAGAGTAGGTTGCTTATGACTGGTTTTGATGAGTGCTTATGGCTACATTTTACTGATCATTTAGCAGAACTTGACTGTGCATAAGGGTTGTGTGTTGAGTGAATTGGACTTGCCCCGAAGAGCATGTTTGTATAAGTTTGTAAAGTAGAATGATTGTGTTTTGAACACATGTTGATTGAAATGAGCTTGAGTTGATTTGACTAAGTATATAGAGCAGACTGGCATGAATAGTAAATGAGCAGATCTCTTGATGACTGGACATGAGTAACATTGACATAACAGACTTCTTGTGGTGCATAAAACAATACACTTGAGTAGACCATTGATTTCTTTGGCATGAGTTGCATGCAGGACTTTAGGTAATGAGTAGCAGTTGATATAGATCACTGTCAAGGATAAAATGGATCTAGCCTTTGGAATGAGTAAGTACTTCTATCACTTAGAACTTCATTGAAAGTGGTTGTGTTTTTATGATGATTTGGATAATAGTTACATATACAGTTCTCTTGTTCTGCTCTAATTTGAACTGGAGAAGTATCTCAAGATAGTCACAGGAATCTAGCCACAATTCAAGCATATTGTTTCAATGATTATGACTTGACAAAGATAGCCTTGAAGTGCCAGTAGTTGTTGGTGACAAAAAAAGTTTGATGCACCAATAGAAATTTGACTTGAAAGATATAGCAGACTTGACAATGACAGTACAATGTCAGTTTGACCAGAGTGACAGCTAAAACATGAAAGTGACAGGTGATGACAATGACAGTTGACTTGGGAGATCAGATTGATATGATAGCCGATTGAAAAGTGTACTAGAGAGAGATGCACCTGACAGCATTGTTTTTAACATGATGTTGACAAAAAAAGCAAGTAACATGATACTGTAAATGAAACAATGACATTCTATATGCATGTTACTCTACAATGTTGAATGTATGAACAATCATAAAGATGCATGTATGATGTTGACAATTGATGTATTGGTTGATTAAGAATGATGATGAGTATGCATAGTATGTACACCCTAGAAACGTTTGCACAGTGAAGTATGTTGCTTATAATGTGGAAAGAATAAGTTGTGGTAGTAAGCAAAGGGTATGAACAGTCCTTTTGCACAGGTGAACTATGAACAGTGTTCGAATCAGAAAAGTGATGTTATATACTATGAATGTGTATGATGTGCAAGAGTGATGTTATATATTATGATGTATATCAGTAGTGATGAGCAGTGGTGATGAAAAATTTGAAGTATGTGAACAATTTGTGATATACATATGATGATAATGATGATGCATACCTCTACTATATGATGATGATAATGCTGCATGCTATGATGATGCACTTCTATACCCTATGATGAACACAACGATGAAGATGCATGATTTCCCTAGAAGATGACTGTAAAGACATGATCAGACCTTGATGTTTGAAAGATCTTGTTGATGATAATGATGCATACTTGATGCATACTCCTTGACAATCTTAGCCAGTGACAAAGTGAAGAAGACATGACAAGTTGATGGCAACAATAGCGAATTGAGCAGAGCTTGATGACTTGGCAGGGTTGCAGCAGTCAAGAGTGATGAGCAGATAAACAGATGATTGATGAGCATGAGCAGAGATTGTTGGCAGCAGATTGAAGAGATAGGTGAGGTTGATGTGACTGATGAAATGATGCGATAGTAAGCTTTAATTCTAAAAGCAAGCTTGTCTTGCTTTTGAGGTTAGGATACCTCAAACCCTTCTTGGCAGGGTCTAAGAAAACCAGGCAGGTTCCTGGATGAAGAGTAGGTGCTCTTTGTATTAGTAGGTGCTGATTTTACCTAACAGTTGTAGCTGGACCAAAACTAATACAAAAATATTACAAAAATCTATGGTGTTGTGTTCTTTTGTGGTATGGTTCTTGATGATTCAAATGCTTATGATATGTGAAGAATGAAGTGAAATATGTTTATGAAATGATTATGAGATTGGTAGAATAATGGAATGATGAATTGGTAGTTAATTGTGACAAGTTAAGAAAAGTTGTAAAATTGGCTTTACACCGATTCACCCCCTCTCTTAGTGTCTAACATCAGCATCAATGCTATAAATCTATAAGGAGTCTTGAGTGTGGCTGTGTCATACTTTCCTGATGGCCTGGTTCGAAAGTTCTTCCTAGGTATCATCATCCTCTTCACTGTTTCAACCAGGTCCAAGTTTATTTCTTTCAACCAATCTTCAGTTAGGTAATCCTGGGATGGTGGTAGGTGATATGCCAATGAGACATAACCAGGACTGTAGGCAGCATATCCCTGTTTGGCAGTATTGGCTAAAATCATAGTTGTCACATATGCCCTAGGCAGAATCCATCTAATCACCTCGAAACATGGGAACAACTCAGGTCTAGTGGCTATCTTCATCAGAGCAGACTTCTCAATGTTGGCGTATATGGTTAGTTATTCAAATCCAGCATTGGGCACATTTTGATTTGAAATCATCCGATATATTTCACCCCATTTATAATTAGGCTCTACCCCGGTGGTAGTTCTAGTGTCTTCATAGATATATTCTACCTTGGTAACGATTTCCACATCAAGTTCTCCTTCAACAATAGGGGCCTTCTTCTTTTGTCTTGTAGACATGTCGCCTTTGAAGAAGTTGCCTTGTCATAAACCAAAATGCATTTAGGCCATTTGAGCTTTTAATCAGTATTCGAAGAATGAAGAAAAAATGTATAAACATTTACCTCTTCCATATTTGCAACAACTAAATAGATCAGAATGCAAATGCAAAATCAGGAACAACTAGCAAGAAAACTTCTGAAAATTGCTAAGTTTGAAAAATCCTAAGTTCGTCTGCAACTAGCAGTAATCGTGATTGACAATACATCGCCTAAACAGAAAATGCAATCCAATTCTTTGCCATAATGAACCCTCATATTCAGTAATTGAAAATGCATGAAACAAAACCCTCCAGCGTTCAGAAAAAATAGGGCAAATGCTTATGATGGAAAGAAACTGAAACTTCCCCCCTCCCCCAGACGGCCATAGAAAAACCCACAAAAACCGGTGTAGACAGCGTAACGCCTGTTTGCACCAGCTACCGAAACCTTCGGACCGGGTTCTAATCTTCATAACGGCTCAAAAAATAGGCTAAATAAAACAGACTCCCCACCGTAAATGTTGTGAAACTGACTGCTACCTCACACCATAAGGATATACACTCCTCTTCAGACGACCAACTACCAAACGACGAGAAACTCTAAGCAGAGGACAAACCTTAGGACCCAAAACGACTCATAAACTCAAAATAAAGGGGAAACCACGGTTGGCATACTTGGCAGATGAGCTGTGCAGTCGACAAGGAAATCTGAAATCTCCACGGAAACGCCTCCCACGAACGAGATCCCGATAGCTAGGAATAGATGCACAGTTCAACTCGACAGGGACAGAGTAAGCGCGCGTTCACAAAGATAAACAATAAAATAATAACCAGTCCCATATATATAGACCTTGGTGAAAAACAAATCAGCGGGAAAACCTTCATCGGTGAGTGGAACAGCTAAGGCATCGAGCAATTAGCCTTCTAAGGAGCCGCAACGGCGAGCGACGGACGGACTATGGGTTTCGCGACACAATAAAAATGACGAAATAAAACACTAAAACTTGTAGCATCGGACCTTGAACTCACTAGATAATTGGATGGTTAGGTCGCTAAAAAGCTCCAACGACGAAAGCTACATGGACTAAAGGTTCCGCAGACCAGTCACCATCGGAGAAAACTAGAACAAACCATCGGCAAAAATCAAGCCAAACATCGACAAATAGAAAAACTACATGTCGGATGGTTAGTCTGCTCTGGAGCTGCAATGGCGGGATTCAAATAGACTACGACTTCCGCAAGCCAATGAAAACTTCGGCGAGCGGAACAACCAAAGGTGATGCATCGGCGAAGTAAAAGACTAATCCCCGATTAAAAGTCCAACATAGTTCCGATAGCGAAAAGAGCAAAATTATTTTAAAATAAAACCGCAGAATCGGAAAAAATAAGGGCTTTTGTCGAAGTGCTCGCAATCTGCCATCCGAAACGGTGGCCACACAAAGTACTTATGCTCCAACGATGATGAGACGAAAAACGCCGATAGTCAAAATCTTTTAAAACAAAACAAAGGGAATAAAACTATCGGCAAAAACATGACTGTCCATCGGGGGCGTTCATAAGTAAGCTTCCGCAACGGCGGCTGCGTAGATGACTACGGCCCTGCTTCACAGTCCAATAAACTTTCGATGGCGAAAAACCAAAACTTCAAACTAAGTCAAACAAAATATAGTCATTCAGCTTCTTTAATTCAACCTCATAGGATCCAAATTTGTAGCAGAAAACAACAGGGTCCATCAATCAAAAGCAAATCCAGGCAAGATAAAATTAAAAGGAGGGTCCAAAATTTTTAGAAATTTGGGAAAACATTGCAGCTGCAACAGGATCTTGTTCCTCTTCCAAAAGGAAGAAAATTTGTTAGATGTAAATGGGTCTATAGAACTAACTATGTATCAGATGGAAGTATTGAAAGACTTAAGGCAAGGTTAGTTGCCAAAGGTTTTTCCCAAGTTGAAGGGATTGACTACAATGAAACCTTTTCTCTTGTTGCAAAAATGAACTCCATCCACCTTGTTCTTTCCCTTGCAACCTTACATAACTTGAAAGTCCATCAAATGGATGTCAAGTCTGCCTTTTCACATGGTGATTTACAGGAGGGAATTTACATGGAACAACCTCCTGGATATGTTCAGGATAACTCTAGCCTTGTCTGTCTCTTTAAGAAATCCTTATATGGCCTTAAGTAAGCTCCTAGAGCTTGGTATACCAAAATGGATAGCTTTCTCCTTGACACTGGTTTTTCTAGATGCCATTCTGACCCCAATGTCTATACCAAGATAAAAGGAAACCATCTCATCATACTTGTTTTTTATGTTGATGATCTTATCCTTACTGGTAGTGACCCTAAACTTTTAACCCATGTGAAATCCAGTGTTAAGAAAAATTTTGAAATATCAGACTTAGGACATTTGCATTATTTTCATGGTCTCCAAGTCTTGCAAACCAAAGAAGAAATATTTCTTTCCTAGTCTAAGTATGCTTGTGACCTTCTTCGTCGCTTTCACATGGAAGATTGTAAACCAGCCCCCTCTCCCTTCCAATCTGGAGTCAAACTTTCTGCCACTTGTACTCCCCCTGAAGTAGATGCCACCTTGTATCATCATCTTGTTGGTAGTATTTTATACTTGACTCATTCCCGTCCTGACCTTTGTTTGCCATTGGTCGTGTTGCTCGTTATATGCAAACTCCTCATGAAAGTCACTGGAAAGTGGCAAAAAGAATACTTCAATATATTCGAGGTACAATTCAGTTTGGGATTCATTCCAATACAAGGGGGACACCTTTGTTGGTTGGATTCACTGATTCAGATTGGGCCGGCGATCCTGATGATCGAAAGTCTATTGCAGGTTATGTTTTCAGTCTGGGATATGGACCTGTCACTTAGGCTTGTAAGAAACAACAAGCTCTTTCTCTTTCTTTAGCAGAAGCAGAATATCGAACCGCAGTTAATGCCAGTCAGGAAGCTTTATGGCTTTGACAGATCCTTTTAGAGTTTGGATTCGAGCAGCATCAACCTACTCAACTTTGGTGTGACAATCAAAGTGCCATTAATATTGCCAAAGATCCAGTTCTACATCAACACAGCAAACACATTGAGCTACACATGCACTTCATCAGAAATCTTGTTCATGATCGTGTTCTTGAAATGCTCTATTGCTTTACAGATGATCAAGTTGCAGACATCTTCACCAAGTCTCTTAAAGAAGCGAAGTTTTCTAAACTTCGATCTATGTTAGGAGTTCAGGAATGTGTCCTTAAGGGGGGATAGGCTCTAATGCCTCCTTCCTTCTCCTAATAGTGTCACTTTTGTAAATCCTTCAATCCTATCGCAAGTTGTTCTTAAGGGGGGATGTTAGGATATTTTAGACACTTAAGAGTTAGTTAAGATCAACTTGTGTAATATATCTGTTAGGTAAAGTGTGTTTCTTTAGTATGCATTAGTATGCATTTGTAAATATTCTAATCCGACGGTCACGATATGTTTTAGACATAAAGTGATCCGATGGTTCAATTTCTCTTAAATCATACCTACCATTGATCTGTGGCTTAACACCCGATTAGTCCATGATCTCTATTTAAAGAGCATGGAGGGTCCCTGGCTAGTTGATCGATTATGAGAAGCTCATATGTAACTTTCTTTTTTGCATAATAAATTGCTCCAAGTAGCTATTTGGCTGGGTCCATGGACTGTTCCCTTCTCGAGGGTTTTAACCACGTGACAAACATCGGTGTGTTGATTTGTGATATATTTGTGTGAAGCAATTTCTCAAGGTGTTCGGTCTTTTGGGAGTACTTTGTGTACCCGAACACCACCAAACTTTCTCTGAATAGTTCCGTCACAAAGACTCTATCACAAGATGATCAAACCCAATAAGAAGAAGTATTTTGCAACTATTTATCTCTCCTCCTTGTCTCTCTCTCTCTCTCCTCATGCACTTGAGTGAATGAGTGTGTGTATAAATGAGGGAGGGCGCCTCCTCATTTATACCTTTCAAGTGACTAACCTATTACATGAATGGGGCCGAACTCTTACCGTAATAGGGATGAATTCTCCCAGAGAGACTCCAAAAATACATTACATGATGATACACTAGGGACTATTTCCCCGACTTACAATGGAGTTTGTACCTCAAGGTCCATACACAATATTGGCATATCGAAAGGAGGAAAACACATCTTCGATAGGGGTACACCAACATACAATGATAATATACATCAGAATATCTTATGAAGTTACAAATACATCAACATTCCCTCTTAACTAGGAAGGTACTCTCTCTCCACAATCATCAACACATCTGGTTCAATCATCATCACAAAGTCATTATCATAGTTGCCACCATAGTCATCTTCTCGTCGATCATGGAATGGTACTATTTGTCATCAAAAGTTTCTACAAAGCCAACCCTTTTTCATGCTGGGTGTAGGCCTAGTCCTCATCCAGATGTTCATCATATCTACGAGCAAGCCATTGCATAGGTACAACCCATGAATTTCTTTACATTGCTACGATAATAACCTATGTCTCCTACCATCATCCAATTGTATCCAAATCATCTCTTTGTCCTACACAAAACAAAAACAACAAATACCCAGAGCGCAACCCAGATGTAGACCAAATGCATTCTACCAACATAGGAACATGTCAGGATCTAACCTACATCTACCACTATGCGAGAATCGCCTAGGAGCACACCAAGTGCATTAAATCTCTCTATGGTCAACCTATGTTCTACCAACAAAGGTGAATTACCCAGGTGCACACCAATCTCCTTGTGACCTCATCATCTCCAAAATGGAAACACACATACACAAGGACTTATTACGACCGCACAATCTGCATAGCACGCCATGATATTTTCCATTCAGGTCAACCTCAAGGACTTATTACATCCGAACAACCTATGTCCAGGACCTTTTCTGTTCGGACAACCTTCCAGGACTGATTATGTCAGAGCAACCTGCGTACCATGCTAGGAATCTCTATTTACGCTCAGATAACCTATAAGACTTATTACATCTGAGAAACCTGCGTACTACATCAGGATGCACTATTTACACTTGGCTAACTTGTCTTAGGACTAATTACGTCCAAGGATAACCCGTGAGATTCCCCAGGACTGATTACATCTGAGGACAACCTATGGCACTGCTTATGTCCAAGAAGCCTGCGTACTACGTCACCCAGACTCTCTATTTACGCTCGGACAACTTGTCTCATTTACCATATGAGATCTCATGCATCTGCGTATTCTAGTCTCTAGCCATCTTCTAGAATAGAAACACATCAAGAATGATTACGTCCAAGGATAACCTGCAAGATTCACCAGGGTTGATTACATCCGAGGACAACCTATAGGATTGATTACGTCACCAAGGAGATCTGTATTCCAACTATGATGGAACTCATCACTCCCTCTTTCAAGGGGTTTCATTCTAGATCACACCAAGTCTTTCTCTGAAGTACTCGAACTTCACTCTGGCTAGAGGCTTGGTCAATACATCCACTATCTGCTTATTCGTTTCCATGTATTGGAGATTTACTGCTCCTCTTTGCAACATATCCATGATATAGTGAAACTTGATCTCGATGTGATTCAACTTGTCATGGAACACTGGGTTTTCCGATAGCTTCGCTGTGATGTCCTCGGTTACATTAAAAGGTACATGATGCATATATTGTAATTAATCATGGTGAGGAGCTAAAGGCAAAAGCCCAACCATCGATTTGGTTGTGTATGTTTCGGTAATAGGGATCGTTGCCGATGGTATATCGTGCTATCTGACACATTATAGTTTTGGCATCATATAAATACACACATCATTAAAAAAATAAATCTACAGCCAGCTACGACAGTGCAACGTTGAATGAAAAGGGCATGATTCCTAAGGTTAAGGGGGGGTTGTCCAACCCGTGGGAGTCATTGGGAGTTTGCCATGTGTCGGCCACCCATTAAACTTTTGTTGTCTGTTAGTTGGGAGTAGTTATTGCTGAGTAGTGGCGGGTGTGGAAGGACTGTTAGTCCTTGCCCACGTTCCCACTCCACCAGCGGACTCTTCCTCTTCACGTCGCGTGGAGCAAAAAAAAGACATTCTCCCCACTCTTCCACTATAGAGGGTTCTCTTCACGCACAGGAAGGAGATCTCTATGGTTACCATCATGCAGGCAGTTGGGTGGTTCCCCACTTTTTTGGGATGACTATGGTCTGTTTAGGTTTTTCCTCATCGCTTTGTTCTTCCTCCCACAGTGAGTCGTCCCATTCACTCTCCTCAAGATTTCCCCATCATTTTGCTGAATCCTCACGCACTGGCTGAAAATGGGATGGTTTTCCTCACGCAGGGGTTGGGGACTGTGATCTCACACGATGAGCTGAAAGGTTGGCATGAGAGGCATGATTCTGCTGTGTGTATGCTTCCCTGTCAATGCTGGGAATCCATCTTCTTCCCCATCTGCGAACTGTGTAAGGTTCTTGTTGTTTCCTTATAAGATTGTGGTCTGCATTTATGTCTTTCCTTTGTCCACGATTGAGAATTCGACTTCTCCCCTGTTTTGGGACTGTGTAATGTTGCCATTGTTTTCACTGTGAGTTTGGGGTTGTTGTCTTCCCCTGGTTTTTGGTTGTTGAGGTTGCAAACATCTTTTGGGATTGTTGCTGAGTTGTTTTGGCCACGCTAGGGCCAAGAACAACTCTGAAGCGTTGTTTGACCTAGACTGTATTTCACCTTTTTGTTTGGGGTTGTCACCTTATTGTCTTTACCTTCTTCACAGAGCTGTGAATTGTTTGTTTTACTGCGGCATGCATTGGTTGGTCTTTGGACTGTTGAGAGTAGGATTAGAGGCTGGGTATGCTTGAGAAAACTGGTGTTTGGAGCCACTCAGACAGAGTTAGAATGCTGGCTTTCTTATCTACAACCCTTGAAGAGTATTGAAAAGGGAAGTTAGGGCCTGAGGGACTGCGAAGCAGAGAAAGGACTGATTCCCGGTGTTGGGTGTGTGGATGTCTTATAAGTCAGGTTAGTTCTGGGTAGGCGTCCTTAGCTCTCCATTGAGACCACCATCTTAGCATTTAACCTTTCCTAGCTCCTTGATGGCCTAATAAACCCTACTGTGTGTTCTTGCTTGATTTATGTACCTTGGCTATGTGTAAGCCTGCTTTGACCCTTAATCCTTGAGGAATCATGCTCAGCTCGGGGGTGGTAGTGTTGCTGAGAGATTGATGAGAACGCTGGCCTATGGTTGGGTGGAACATTGCAGCAACATAGCTGGTTGCGGGATAGTTCTCATAAGATAAGTATTCTTGACTATTCCGTCTCTGCATTTATATTTAATAATTAATGAATATGATGAACATGTGGTATGTTGGAATGAATGTATGTTTGCTTCCGCTATGTATATGAAGGATTACGCATCTTAGTATGTTTTTATGTTTAAGCTTTATATTTCAGCATTATATGTCTGTCCATGTTCATGGGGCTATTTTCCCGTATGTTTGGTGTTAGTAGTGTCCTTTTCGCCGGTCAGAGGGTCGGGGACATGACAGAATGGTATCAGAGCAAAGGTTGGAGCATGGGCCTGAATGGGCCATGACAGGTTAGTTAGCAGAGGCAAGTTTCCTTCTGTCCAGTAGAAATCAGAAGGAATCTATGCATGACCAGAGAATTTTGAGAATTTTGAAAAATTTCTCTAAGTATTGGAGTCGTCGGACCATCGGAGGACTAAGTACGAAGGTCCTTCGACATAGCAGATAGATTAGTTTGACGACCGTCCGATACAGAAGACCCCGGCGACGGAGAAATTTAGTAGAACGACCAGTTGATGCTGCGACGACGGAGGAAGAAAATTGTAAGAATTTTCCTAAGTACCCGTTGGCCATCGGACAAGGTTAGTGGAAGGGGGAGCCATTATAGCGACAGGTCCCTGAAGTAAACTTCGCCCCAATGCCTTTAAGTACTCGACGGGCTGTCGACGAAGTCTAGCGGATTGGTTGGAGAAATTAGAGGATGTGAGCACCGAAACATCGACGGAAGGGACAAGAGGATAGTGGTTTGAACAACCGATAGCGACGACAAAAAGAAGATAAAGAGAAAATTTTTGAAAATTTTTCTGAGTCATGAGACCATCAGCGATCGGCAAAGTTTAGTTGATTGGATCGCCGATGATTCGGTGATGGCGTCGCCTGAATATACATTGGAGATAGTTAGTTGAATGGACCGTCGATAGGTCGGGAGAAGCTAGTTGTTTGTTCCGCTGATGCGTCGGGAGAGATTAGTTGTTTTGACCGCCGATGAGTTGTTTAACCCACGGAATCCACAGACGGTTTACTGCCCACGGTTGCGGCTGCCTAGAGAGCTATCTACCTGATGATTAGTGGTTTTGACTACCGATGTATTGTTAGAAAGTTAGTGGATGGAGCGGCAGATGCGCCAACGGACAAGGAAAAGGAATTTCTGAAAAATTGTGCAAGTACCGGAAACATCGGCAAAAGATAGACGATGGCAGCGTCGATACGTCGGCGGAAAATAGATGATGAAAGTGCTAATGCGACGGAGGAATAAAGGAAGTTTTCCACCGAAAATTCTTAAGTATGGAATTCGTCGGCGGAATTTTAGTTGATCTGATCGGCGAACTTTAGAGGATGGAGACGCTGATGCAGCGACTGACGTCGAAATAAATTAGATGATCGTGGATTCGCCGTTGCGGCTACCATGTGGACTAGCATTCCAATGGCTATAACTTTGAACTGCTGATCGTCGACACATAGCACTTAGGGGTTTTGAGCGCTGGTGGAAGTCGAAGGAGTCACACATTTGTGCGCCCACCGTTGCGAAAGCTTAGAGAACTAGCCGTCCGACAGGTAGAGGATCCGATCACCGATGATGGATTTTGCAATGCTGATAAAGGACTTAGAAGCTTAGACGGATGGGGATCCGAAACAACAGAAGATGCTAGTTGTTTGACCGGCGATGAATAGTCCTTGGCATCACCGATGCAGCGCCAGGATTAAGGGTTCTAATCGCCAATAAATATCGGAAGATTAGATAACTACAAACCCGAAATGATGGAAAAGGTTAGTTGTTTGACCAACGAGGGATAGCCTTTGGCATCACCGATAAAGTCTGGAAGCGTAGATGAACAAACCACCGATACTGCAGAAAGGGTTAGTTGTATGGTCGTCGATGAGTGGTGGAAGAAATTAGTCGTTTTGACCACCGAAACGTCGGAATGTTAGTTGGGATGAGACCCGATTCTATTCAAGGATTTTTGGGTTTTTCAAAGTGGAATTTCTCTCAGAAAATTCCAACTATTTTTCAGTGGATTTTCAACAGACTTCCAGTGGATTACAGGGTTGAAAAGGAAGAGAATTCTAGGTGGCTGAAGTTCGCATTCCAGACCAGAATTCAGTGGTGTGTTTTGCCATCATTTTTGAAATGGTGTGGTTTTCACACCCAAGGTTAGAATGAAGCATGTGGATAGGCGTTGGAAAGCTTATCCAGTAGGGAACAAGGGAGAGTCACCAGAATTTGAGTGTGGAGCAGCAAAGTGCTAGTGATTGCTTGAAAGAGAAATGTGCTGCTGTCAATATGGACAAATCCGGAAATTGCATGCCTAGAGGTAGCAAGACTATGAAGTCAAACCAGCTGTTGTGTGGAAAAGGAGTTCCATGCAAGGATGAGGGACTTGAAAAGGGAAATTTCCTTAAACCCTGTCTTGCTAATTATGATTACAAGTTTTATACATGAAATGTATGAGGATATGCTTTGCATGAGATATTACATGTTGGTAAGAATAGTAAGAATTATACATTTATAATGAGCCACTAATGATAATTATTGCATTGGTGTTGGCATTAGTAGAAAAACCAACGACAACATGGACATGGCTGAATATGTTGCTGATGCTGACAAATGTGACTAGAAACCCTATGGAGAAAGGGATAAGGCAACAAGTCCAAAAGTTTGTGAGCAAACTCTGCAATCTCCTGCAAAGGACCAACCAAATTGGTAATGTCAAGAGTGTAAGTAAGACCCAGGAAGGTAAGAGTTTAATTATGACAATTGCATGAAGTGGTAAAAGCAAGAGGTCTCATACAATGTGGGTATTTTAATTTTATACTGCAATCATAGAGAAATGTGTCATTATGAGCTTAGTAGCCCAAGGATGGTAAGCACTGATGATCTTGATTGTAGTCATCCATCCCATATGAAGTAGTCATGGTTAGGCCATGCATGGTATGTTTGAATGCATAGTATTCTTGAATCAATGCAAGGTAGCATTGAGTGAATATGCATTAAAGGATTTTATAAATCTTGTGGTTATGTAGTGAATGGATGCATATGAAGGGTGTGAGTAATTGATTTCATAAGTATGGGTGCAATTGTTGTGATGCATTGCATGAATGCATTGAGATAGTGCATGTGATATTATGAATAACTAATGGATGAAATGACGAATTAATGACAATTCTGGAACCATTTCAAGAGAGGTTATGAATGCAGGATAGTAAGTGCATGAAGAGAGTGGTCATGATTGGTTGGCTGCCGGAAATGCTCTATGGAAGGGCAAGGTGGTACAATGATACACTTGTAAAGTGAGCCAATCATCTGACGATACATCGTGGCATCAATTGACTCTGATGAAGCATCGCAAAGAAGCTTCAAGTTCGATGCTATAGGTGTGGATATCGCCTTGCAGTCCAACATTCTGAATCTCTTTAGAATCTCCACTGTATGCTTTCCTTGACCAAGAAAAATCCCATCTGCACTCTGCCACACCTTCATTCCTAAGAAGTAGTGCATCATACTTAGGTCTTTCATCTCGAACTTAGTAGAAAGTATCCTCTTTGCATCTTCAATGAGTTCATCCTCTCTTGTTAAGATTTGGTCATCGAAATAGAGCAAGAGCATCCCTGGTCTTCCGCCTTCAAACCTAGGCTCATCAGGAAGCTATCCATCCTGCCGTAACATGTCCTCGATGCCTGTTTTGATCCAGACAAGGACTTCTTCAATTTTCACACATGGGTCTGCCTGTCATGTGTCTCGAATCCCAATTCTTGTTCTATGTATACTTTCTCCTCGACAACACCATTCAATAATGTTGTCTTGACATCCATCTGGTGTATCTTCCATCTCATAATTGCAGCCAATGCAAGAATATATCTAATGGAAGTGTACCTCGCTATTGGTGCAAATTTCTCCTTGTAGTCTATGCCTTCTTTTTGTGAGAAGCCTCGTGCTATGAATCTTGCCTTCTATTTCTCGGTGCCGCCATCTGCAACATGATTGATCTTGTAGAACCACTTTGAAGTCACAGCAAACTTCCTTAATGGCCTCAGAACTATCTCCCAAACATCATTCTTCATAATCGACTGATACTACTTGATCATGGCATCCTTCCATTCTTTCTTTTCTGCAACCTCTTCATTCCTTGTCAATTATGTCACACAACAGGTCCACATAGATCTTGTAAGGCTTTGGTATTTTCCTTTCTCTATGCATCCCTTTTGGAGCACAATACATTTCTACTTCTTGTATGAGCTCCTATGCCCATGCTGGTTTCATCTTGTGGGAGTCCTTCTCGTGAAGTGTCTCTATGGGCTCTTGTGGTTCTGCCATGTCATGATCTTCATGGTATTCTAGAATTGCTTCTACATTTTCCATACCTTGGACTCTTGTTCCTTCAGGTTCCTCGACCTCTCCAATAGGTAGCCTCTTGGATCTAGAGTATGCCGAGTCCTCATCAAAGGTTACATCTCTACCGATCTGTATTTTCTTGAACCTTGGGAAGTATATTCGATAGGACTTTGATGTATCATTGTACCCTACGAATATACCCTTTCTCCCAAAAGGATCGAGCTTGGTCCTCCTCTCCTTTGGGATATGTATGTACATAGGGCAACCAAATATTCTAACATGGTTGGCTTCTAGTTTCTCTCCCGAGAAAACCACTTCATGGGTGTTGTTTTCAAGTACATGATGAGGAGTATGGTTTTGTACATACACAACTGTCCTTACTGCTTCCTCCCAAAGGTGCATTGGAAGATCCTGATCATGTAGCATTTCCTTCACTGCTTCCAATATGGCTCGGTTCTTCCATTCCACAACACCATTCTATTGAGGATTGTATGGAGTGCTAAACTCACTCTTAATCCTAGACTCTCTGTAGAGTTCCTTGAATTCTTCCGAGGTGAACTCTCCGCCATATCCGACCATAGAGTCTTGATCTTCCTTTCAGTGTGGTTCTCAACCAAGGCTTTGTATTCCTTGAACTTACTGAATACTTCATTCTTCCCTATCAAGAAATATATCCAAGTATTACGTGATAAATCATCTATAAAGGAAACATAGTACACATACTCACTTAAAGCTAGGCTACATGGGCCCACATACATCTGAGCGTACTATTTCCAATATTCCTTTAGCTTTACTTTCAGTGCTGGGAAATGTCTTCTTTGCATTTCTTCTTTGTGCACATCCTTTGCAACTACCTTCATGCTTTTCCTGGATTTTTGGAAGTCCTGAGATTGCTTTGCTTGCAATTGGTAGTGCTCTATAATGCACATGTGCAAGCCTTCGATTCCATAGTTCACTTGGTTTTATTGACTCATGAACCAATTTTTGTTCAAGCTGTCTTGTTCTCTAATTACTGTTGCATCATCGATTGTATTTCCTTTAGGCCACATTAGAACTTGGCCATAAACAAATGCAACTCTCATTTCCTTTGCATCTAGTGTAGAGATGGAGAGAATATTCTTATTCAATATTGGAACATATAACACATCCTTCATCTTTAAATATTTTATGGAGTCTAGCTTGTATGAAGCTTCTCCACTTCCTTTTATGGGGTATTGATAATCATCCCCAAGTTTCACCTTGTGATGTGACTCATTCTTCGACACGTTGAAGAATGATTCTTTGTATCCCATCATGTGTTTAGATTCCCCACTATCCACAAGCCAATCATTGCTTCCATGTGAGATAGTGCCCATGAGTGTCGAGATCAACACATACTCTTCACTTGAATCATCCTTCTCTCTTTTGAATATTTTGTTTGTTGGTTCATCATCTTCAGATGTATGAGCATGATGTCTCTTCTTTCTGTTGAAGGAGTCCTTGTTCTTGGGAAATCTCTTGCAAAGTGTCCCTTTTCATCACAAGTGTAACATCGTATGTTGGAGGGATCTTTTCTGAACTTCTTTTGTTTCTTGTCCTTCTTGTTGTTGTGATGGTGGTTCTCCTTCTTCTTATGGTTCTTCCTGGTGTGAACAGTGAAAGATTGATCTTCAGTTGCTCCCATATTCTCTTATCTTGTTACGAGTCGAGCTTCTTCTTGCGTGCATTCTTGTTGGAGTTGGCTGAAAGAGATCAGATTCCTTCTTGAACAGATTCCTTGAATGAATGAGTCCCATGATCTTGGGAGACCATTCAAGGTAGTCATCACAATATTTTCTTATTCTACATTTTCTTCAATTGATTCAAGTTGTTCCTTGATTTGAGAAACCCTTGTGAAGTATGACTGTATAGTCCTTGAGTTTTGTATCTTCACATTTTTTAGTTGGTTCCTCAATGTCATCTTTCAGTTGATGTTCTTTCCTTCGAACATCTTTGTCAAAGCATCATATACTTCATTCAGTGTCTTGAAATATGACAAATGGGGGATGAGGTGATCCTTAATAGATTCCATAATGATTCTCTTAGCCTTAACCAAGTTCTTCTTATGAGTATCCTTAGCCTCATTTCCCTATGGCTCTAAAACTTCTCCATTGATGTATTGATCCAAATCATTCTCTTCAAGGATCATGGACATTCTGTACTTCCATGCTCGGAAGTAATCAAATCCTTCAAGCTTGTTCTTAAGATGAGTATGCCGAGTCATCTTTTCAAATGAGAACCTCAATTAGAAATAAAAAATACTTAGATCTTACCGATTTGAGGTGTTCGACCTGGTTCTGGAGTTGGCTCACCTAAGGTTTGTGAGAGAAACCCTAGTTTTCCAAACATGGAGTTTGAGAATTTTGTTTGGACAGAAAGATGCACCTCCTTCAGGCGAGTTTCTAAGCATGGTATTTTTCTGAATACTAAGGTGGGAAGGCTCTGAAACTTGATACCATAGTTTCTCCTGGCACTAGTGATAGGGTAAAAAATGAAACTTCTTCAAATATGATTCTGATGCCACCAAAATATGTGCCCTACTGAGGTGAGTTAGCCTAGCCCTCTTTTCTTGATGATTTGTGGTGAGAAGACTTGAACTATGAAGCCCTCGTTTTCATTGCTACATAGTGCCTTCTTTCAGAGAGGTTCATATACCATGTTAGTTTTTCTAATATAATTAGCTTTATTAGGATCTTTATATGAAAGAATAACAAGTACAACAAGATACACAAGATAGAGCAGCTACGAAAGACACAAATTTTCACCGAGGAAACCATAAAAGGAGAAAACCCTGCAAACTTACTCAGAATGGTTCCTTCATAAAGACTGTATCACAAGATTATCAAACCCAATAAGAAGAAGTCCTCTGCAACTATCTATCTCTCCTCCTTGTCTCTCTCTCTCTATGCATGCATACGCCAATTTGTGAGTGTGTTTATAAATGGAGGAGGGTGCCTCCCTATTTATACCTTTCAAGTGACTTGTGAGTGTTAGAGAAAATCACAAATCAAATTTGGTGCAAAACCAGCAAAAAACCATTAATTGAGAAGCAATTTATATACACAATGTGAACAGAAATAGGTTACATTTTGACTATCTAACATATAATCATGTTAGTAACAGGTTTATATTACATCATAAGAGTTTTGTGAGGCTTTGGGGGCCCATTGTGACTGTACAAGAGAAAATATCCAAATTGGCATCAATCCCCCCCTATGTGGGTCAATCACGCTCCAAATCATCCCAAAAAACCATGAATTGATATGTGGACATGGCTGAGATGATGTGGGGCAACGATTACACCTTGGCATGTGTGGGTGTGGAAATTTGGGTGGTTTAGATCCTCTAGGTGGCATTAAATGCACCAAATCAAGCCAAAAATGGAGAAAATCCACCTCTAGCGCTCCTAGTCAACCAGGCTGTCCACATGCAATGAATGGGAGCACACCAACAATGATGAGGGAGCACATGTGGCTGGTTGACTGAGATGGAGTGCTCATGTGGGTGTAAATGCCTCGATTTGACTAGTTACTAGTCCAACTAAGCACCCTAAGTCCACCACCATAGTGTATTAATGCATAATGCAATAAAATTGACTAAGGAATGAAACTAAGGTACTTATGGTTGGACTAATATTCTAACACCCTCCCTTAATCCAAAAACTTAGTACAACACTCAAAATGAAGGAGGCTTTGGCAACAATGGCTCAAGTCACCTCAATTACATAATTCAGAAATTTTATTTGTCTATATAAACCGAGGAAAGAAGAAAAATGGCATGGGACAAAACCTTCCCTCAAGAATGGACATGGGGCTGAAACCTAAATAAATAGCAGCAAATCACAATCCTTCACTAAACCCAAGCAAATATCTCAGGTAAGTGAAGGTCTTCTCTGTGAAAACCTTGGTGAAAATATCAGCAGTTTGCTCGGTGGATGGGCAATACTATGGTGAAATCACCTTGTCATGCACTAAGCCCCAGATGTAGTGCATATGGATCTCAATGTGATTTTTCCTCTGCCTCTGAACTGGATCAGTAGATATTTTTATGGCACTTTGATTTCCCACCCAAGTGTTGGTTGGAGAATCAATCGTGACACCAATTCCCGAAGAATTCCCTGTAACCAAACACACTGTGTAGCTTCATTGACTGCTGGCCTGTACTCGGCCTCTGCTGAAGAAAGTGAAATGGTGTGATGTTTCTTACTTGACCAACAAATGGGACCTTCAGCAAGCATAAAGAAAAAACATGAAGTTGATTTTCTGTCAGTGGGATCTCCAGCCCAATTTGAATAAGAAAATCCAACTAGTTGGAGTGAAGCTCTAGCTGAATAGTGCACGCCGAAATTCTTTGTTCCCTGAACCTACTGAAGAATTATTTTTGTAGCCTTGAAATGGAGCTCATGTGGCAGGTGCATATGTCTTTCTATAACACTTAAAACATAAGATAAATCATGTCTTGTATGTGTAAGATAGAGCAAGATGCCCACTAGATACATGTAGAGTGTAATATCTACCAATGGAGAATTGTCAAATTCAAACAATTTGATGCCAGAAAGAAAGGGAGACTTAGTTGCCTTACATTCAGCCATGTTAAACTTTTTTGGCAGGTCTGAAGCATACTGTGGTTGACTTATCATGATGGCCCTTTCACTTTGCTCAATTTCCAAACCAAAAAATTGCCTAAGCAACCCTAGATCGGTCATGGAAAATTCACTGTGTAAAGATGACTTAATTGACCCAATTGAAGTGGTGCAGCTACCTCTAATGAGAAGGTCATCAACATAAAGAACAATAACCTGCAAAATACCATAATGTTCCTACAAATTTACATTAAGATTTGATTTGCATCTAGTGAAGCCAATAGAGAGCAAGAAAGAATCCATTTTAGCATACCAAGCCTGGGGGCTTGCTCGAGTCCATACAATGATTTCTTCAACCTACATACCAACGAATGATCATCTTGTTAACATTTAGGTTGCTGCATATAAATATCCTCCTATAGCTTAGCATGCAAGAATGCACTCTTAACATCCATGTGGTGCACTTGCCAACCCTTACTAGCTGTAATTGCAAGAACTAGTCTTATGGAGTCCATCTTTGGAACCGGTGCAAAGGTCTCTATGTAATCAACACCATGGACTTGATAATAGCCCTTAACAACTAATCTTGCCTTATGTTTCACTTATGAACCATCAGCAGCAAGTTTGGTTCGGAAGACCCACTTGCATTGGACAAGCTTCCTCTTGGGAGGAAGGGGAACCAATTCCCATGTCTCATTCTCTTGGAGAGAATGGAACTCTTCTTTCATTGATGTTTGCCATCTTGGGTCTGATGATAAAATCCAATCAGCATATAACAGTGCTCAACAAGAGCACTATCACTTGCAAAGGAAGCATTACTAGTTTGTGATCTAGTCTTCCTAGGCTCATGGGGATTGCCTGCCAATTCCCCTGCAACTTGTATGGAATATTTCGCAGACATACTAGGTAGAGGAAATTCACATAATTGTCCATATTCTTAACAAATCTCACTTAAGGTAAAACAATGATAAGAATCCTTATGAACTATGGCTTGGAAGACCTGCTTCTATTAAACACTTTAAAGTATTTGGAAGTAAATGATATATTAAAAATAATGATGAACATTCAAGTATGATGGTAGGACTAATGAAGGTATCTTCCTAGGATATGTTGCAAATAGTAAATGATACACTTGTTATAATATGACGTTGCATAAATTGGTTGATTGTATTGACATTAAAATTGATGAAGGAATCCTTGTAAAAGATACTCAAATAAGCAGTGTTGAACCAAATACATAAGATACATTTAAAGATAAGGAATAGCAGGTCCAAGAATCAGAAAAGAAGATTCAGAGTCAAATGATTAAAGTGAAAACACTCAGGCAGATTCAAGAAAACAGAAAAAACCAAACCACCTTCCAAAATCGTTCAGAAGAATCATTCTGAAAATCAAATAATTGGTGACAAGGATAAAGGAGTTCAGACAAGAAGGAAGTTTATTAAAGCTTCAAAAAAATCTCAAATTGCTCTCCTATCTATGATCGGACCTAAGAATTTTGAAGAATCTAGAGAGGATGAAGATTGGGTTAAAGCCATGGATGAAGAGCTTGATGATATTGAGAAGAATAATACTTGGGAGTTGGTTCCTAGACCCACATATAAAAATGTAATAGGATCTAAGTGGGTGTTTAAAAACAATATGAATGTACAAGGACAAATTGTGAGGAATAAAGCTCGATTGGTCTGTAAGGCATATGCACAAATTGAGGGACAACATTTTGATGAAACTTTTGCATCAGTGGCAAGATTGGAAGCTATCAAAATGTTTATTTCCTATGCTAGTAATAATAACTTCAAAGTGTATCAGATGGATGGTAAGTCAGCTTATCTCAATGGAGATCTAGAAGAACAAGTCTATATAGAGAAACCTGAAGGGTTCCAATTGACAAACAATCCTAACAATGTCTGCAAACTGAAGAAGGAACTATATAGATTGAAACAAGAACCAAGAGCCTAGTATTATAGACTGGATAAATATCTACAAGACAAAGGATTCAAGAAAGGTATTGTTGATAGTAGCTTGTATATCAAATATGAAGGTGATAATCTCTTAGTTGTTTTGGTGTATGTGGATGAAATTATTTTTGGATGCACTAATTATTCTTCTATTCAATGGTTTTGTAATGCCATGTAATCTGAGTTTGATATGTCAATAATAGGAGAATTGTCATTCTTTCTTGGTCTTCTCATTATTTAGAGTTCAGAAGGTTTATTTCTCTCCTAAGAGAAGTATTTGAAGGAAATCTTGAAGAGATTGCAGATGGAATATTCGTCACCTGTTAGTACACCTATGGTTGTTGGTTGTAAAATTAGAAAGGACGATATCTCACCTGATGTTGATCAAAGAACATATTGGTCAATGATAGGAAGTTACTTATACATCACAACATCTCGTCCTCATATAATGCAAGCTGTTGGAATGGTAGGAATATTTCATTCAGTATGCTCTGAAGAAAAGTCATTTGGTGGTTGTTAAGAGGATATTTAAATATTTGAAGGGCATAATGACTTATGGTCTCTGGTATCCTATAAATCTGAATCTTCAGTTAACTGCATATTTAAATGTTGATTGGGAAAATTGATTGGATGAAATAAAGAGCACAAGTGGAGGTGCATTCTTCTTAGGTGATTATTTAGTTGCATGGCTAAGTAAGAAGCAAGGATTGATATATTTATCCACTACAAAAGATGAATACATTGTTGTTGCCACCCAGTGTACACAAATATTCTGGATGATCCAGAAACTGGAAGACTTGGAGGTAAAATATGTTGATCCCATTCCTCTCCATTGTGATAATACTAGTGCCATTAGTATGTCCAAAAATCCAGTACTTCATTCCAAGACTAAAGACATACCTATTAAGTATCACTTCTTAAGGGAGCAGGTTGCAAACATAGTGGTTCATTTGAATTTTATTCTTTCTACGAAACATATTTCCGATATCTTCACTAAACCCTTACCAAAGACACAATTTGATTATTTATGCTAGAAGCTGGGAATCANGTTGGATGCGGAATCAAATTTCGCATCCAACGAGCTCTCCCGATCGAAATTTGAGTAAAAACACAATGAGATATGTCGAAAATACGAACAAAAAAAGTAGTTCTTTTAAATGACAAATATGCCAATTCAACCATTATGGTTGACTTATTTTATTGAAATTCTTTTGGTTCTTGAATTCCAACTCACAAAAACTTATTTTGGCACGTTTTCTTATAAGGCCCATTTTAGACCCCAAATTTCCTCTAATGCTTATTCAAACTAACATGTCCACTTTAATAGGGGAAGTTGTGCTATAGAATATTTTTGGGAATTGATATCAAAGGGGGAGAAGTTGTTTTTTCTACAGATGATAAGACGTTGGTGATTACAAGTACAACATGCATCTAGAATTTGAAGGTTTCCATCAATGCCAAAGGGGGAGATTGTTAGAATTATGATAGGTATTGTGATGCATATGAAAACACATCAGATTGTGATATGGTTTTCATTGATGGAAAAAATAGAATATGATCCAGATATCTCAGACGAATAATAAAAACAATCAGAGGAATCGACGGTTTGTACAGAGATCCGACGGTTAGGAGTAAACCCACAAAGTTTGAAAGAAAATATGATGAATAGATCCAATGGTCAGAAGTGAACCCGCAAAGAAATCAACGGTTCAAAAGAAAAGAGGAAGGTAGAAAGTAGAAGGAAAAATGTAGAAGATGAGAAATGAAAGTCTAAAATAATATGGGTTTCCACAACCCAGATTCCGCCAGTGGAATGCGGAAGAATGAAAGCAGATGATGGAAAACGGAAGGAGGAATGTGGAATATGAGATATCAAAGTCTAAAATAATACAGGTTTCTACAATCCAGAGTCCACCAGTGGAATTTGGAAGGAGGAAAGAATACGGGGAAAGCGTAAGGCGGAATGCGGAAGATGAGAAATAAAAGTCTAAACTAATATGGGTTTTCGCAACTCGGTCTCCACCAGTGGAATGTGGAAGCCAAAAAGAAAAAGGCGGAAGGAGTCTTGCAGCATATGGGTTTCCTTAACCCGCTGTCCTCCAGCAGAATGCGGAAGGCAGAAGGAGTCTTGCGGCATATGTTTTTTTGCGACCCGAAGTCCGCCTCGTGGAATGCAGTAGGAGAAAGGCAGAAAGAGGAAATTGTGGAAGTTGTTTAAACAAATTTGGAAAACTTGGGATCCGCAATTTGTATCTGATCTAAGATCGACAACCATGAAATGGTGCACAATACATCGATGGCATGGAAGGAGTTTTGGAAAATGATGTGTGGAAGCAGGTGTTTATTAAGTCCTATTTCAGATCAACAGTAAGTAGAGAGGCCACATGAAATTGACATCACGGAAGAAGTCCTGCGAAACCATAACTACGAAAACTGTAATTTGCCGAAAAATAGAAAATTGCGAAGATGCGTTGCAGAAACTTATGATTACACATCGATTGGACTCATTGTCTGTCATAAGGCATCGAATTTTTTTGATTAGTTATGAAGATGAACAGTCAGGAATATGAACACGTGAAGGGTTTAAATATTGATAAGTATAAGAGGATGTGGGTGAAGAGCTGTTTTTTTGCGCTCTCTACAAGCAGAGAGATGGTGCATGGACCTCCGTAGAAGTGTGGATTGAAGAATGAAAGAGGATTAAGAGTCATTTCACCAATATCTAGAATAGAGACAATGGGGGGAACCATGGTGCATAAGCAAATCCAGAAGTGTTAGATTTTTTATCATTTAAGAAATATGATCTTAGGATCTTATCTGAGAGAATAACAAACATAGAAATCAATCACAAGAGATAATGGACACAAATATTTTCCTCTGGGAAACCATAAAGGAGAAAACCCCGTAGCTTCTTCAGAGATAGAATGAGCACCAAAAGTAAAACCCAAAGATAAAAAAGATGATCTCCGACAACCGATCTCTCTCTCTCTCTCTCTCTCTCTCTCTCTCTCCTCTCTCTCTTATTCCAGCTCCTTCTGTCTCTCACTCATGCGCTACAATTGAGTGTGAGTGTGTGTATGCTAAATAGAGAGGTTCACTCTCTATTTATACTAATTTTTGACTTGACATTAACTCACCAGGGCCAAGTTCTCTAGGAGAGTCTAATAACCCTAGTGCCCCACAACCGCGGGGACTTTGCCTCGTGATAAACAAGAAGGGTTAACCTCTATGAATTTACATGAATTTTTTATATTAATGATTCTCCTGATAGGAACATCAGGGACCAATCGAATCCAATATATGAAATACATAAGTGAATACATTCTGAAGTTACAAATACACCAACACTCCCTCTTAACTAGGAATGTATTCTCTCGACACAAATCATCAGCACAAGTCTTCTTCACTAGATCATCATCAAAGCTATATCACCATTGGATTATCATCAAAGATGGATCATCACTGGATCATCATCATCACTGTTTCTGCTATTTCGAACAAATGGTGCTATCTCTCAATTCTACTCGTCACAAGAAGTTCTACAGAGCCAGCCCTTTTTCATGCTGGTTATAGGCCTAGCCCCCATGTAGGTATTCCTCTTCTTCAGTGCTTATATTTGACCATGGGAGGAGAACACATCCTGCATCCATGTCAGAAAGTCCTGCTCAACACTCATGTCTTACCATGGGAGGAACACATCTTGCATCCATGTTAGAAAGTCCTAGCACACACAACTGACCATGGGAGGAACCAATCCTACATCCATGTAAGAAAGGTTCTACACTTTCATATAACAATGAGAGGAACACATACAACATTCATGTCAGAAGGGCTCTCCAGTTACATCTGACCATGAGAGGAACACATCCACCATTCATGTCAGAAGGGATCTGCACTTACATCTGACCATGAGAGGAACACATCTAGCATTCATGTCAGAAGGACTCTGCACTTACATCTGACCATGAGAGGAACACATCTAGCATTCATGTCAGAAGGGATCTACACTTACATCTAACCATGAGAGGAACACATCCAACATTCATGTCAGAAGGGCTCCGCACTTACATATGACCATGAGAGGAACACATCCAGCATTCATGTCAGAAGGGCTCGCAGACTCATCACTTCCCTTTGGAGGGAACCTCGATCTGAAGAACACCAAGCTTCTCCCTGAAGTACTCAAACTTCACTCTGCCCAGTGGCTTGGTCAACACATCAACTGTTTGTTCATCTATCGCAACATACTAGAGATTCACTGCTCCTCTATGCACGATATCCCTAATATAGTGATATTTGATCTTGATATGCTTTGACTTGTCATAGAACACTAGGTTCTCCAAAAAATTCACAAAACTCTGGTTGTCGCAATATATACAAGTAGCATCCAACTGGAGATCAAACCAATCAGGTAGTAGCTTCCTCATCTACACTGCCTCACAACGAGCCGAACAAGTTGTGACATACTCTGCTTCGGCTATACTCAGTGCCACGTAGGATTGCTTCCTGCTAAACCAAGAGATCACACCTGATCCCATACTAAAACAACACCTCGAAGTTCTCTTCCTATGAATGGCACTGCTTTCCCAATCCGAATCCACATAATCTTCTAAGTTAATTTTCTGATTCACCTCATACTTGATCCCATAATCAATTGTACCCTTTAGGTACCTCAGAATATGCTTTGCAACAATCAGGTGAACATGTCTCAGATCTGTTAGGAATTGGATCAACGTGTTCACAGCAAAGCAAATGTCTGGTCTCGTATTCGTTAGGTACATTAAGGACCCAATCATTTGACGATACATCGTAGCATCACTCAATAGATTTATGTTCGATTCCATATGCGTGGTCATGGCCTTGCAGTCCATCATCCCAAACCTCTTCAGAATCTCTATTGCATACGTCCCTTATCCCGAGGATATTCCAACTGCATTCTGCCACACCTCCATGTCTAGAAAGTAATGCATCATACCCAAGTCCTTCATCTCAAATTCAGCATCAAGATTTCTCTTCGTGTCAGCAATCAACCCATCCTCACCTGTTACAAATAGGTCATCTACATATAATAATAGTATTACTGGGTTCCCTTCCTCAACCTTGTAGTAAAGGTTGGAATCTGCTTTAATTTTGGTAAATCCCAGACTAGTCAGGAAGCTGTCAATTCTTCTGTATCATGTATTGGGTTCCTGTTTCAAACTGTATAGGGCCTTCCTCAATTTGCACACATGAGTCACCCTATCATGTGTCTCAAAACTGAGTGGCTTCTCCACATACACTTCCTCTTCTACTACACCATTCAAGAAAGCAGTCTTGACATCCATCTAGTGTATCTTCCATTTCATCACTGCAGCTGGAGAAAGTACTGATCTGATGGAAGTGTATTTGGCTATAGGTGCAAAGTTCTCTTCATAATCTATTCATTCTTTCTGAGAGAAGCCACGAGCCACAAATCTTTCTTTATATTTCTCTATGCTACTATCTATAACATGCTTGATCTTGTAGATCCACTTGGAAGTCACAATAGACTTCCCCCCCTGGTCTTGGGACAACATCCTAGACATCATTATTCATGATCGACTGGTACTCCTCGATCATAGCATCCTTCCATTCTTTCTTCTCTACTGCTTCTTCATAGTGGGAAGGTTCTCTATCAATGATGTCACATAATAAGGCTACATACTCAGAGTATGACCTAGTTCTCTTCCTTTCTCTGTGTATTTCTTCTGGAGCCCCATATATTTCTGCACCTTGGATAGTTTCTTGTACCCATGCAGGTTTCCTCTTATGAGGATTCTTCTCCCGAGGTGGATCTACGGGTTCCTGAGGTTCTTCTATTTATCAATCTTCTTCTGGAGTTGCTTCGTTCAAAGTTGTATCTTGGATGGGTGCTTCTGCTTCTTTAAGGTCTTCAGCAGGTCTCTTTCTGGATTTGTTGTAAGCTAAGTCTTTGTCAAATGTTACGTCTCTACTGATGTCGATCTTCTTAAATCTTGGGAAGTATACTCTGTAAGACTTCAAGCTTTCACTATATCTCACGAAAATACTCTTCTTTCCTGAAGGATCTAACTTTTTCTTCTTTTATTTTGGAATGTGTATTTACACTGGACAACCAAATATTTTGAGATGACTGAATTCTGGTTTCTTGCCAGAAAAGAATTCTTCAGGTGTCTTGTTCTCGAGTACTCTATGTGGAGTACGGTTCTGTACATACACAGTTGTCCTGGCAGCTTCTTCCCATAGATGCATAGGGATATCTTGAACATGAATCATTTCCCTTGCTTCTTCCATGATTGTCCTATTGTTCCTTTCTGCAACCCCATTCTACTGTGGATTATATAGAGTGGTCAACTCCCTCTTAATCCCTGAATCTTTGCATAAATATTTGAATTCATTTGATGTGAATTCTCTTCCATTATCTGATCGAAAGTTCTTGATTTTATTTTTTGTGTGCTTATTGATCAGGGCTTTGAATTCTTTGAACTTGCTGAATATTTCATCCTTTATTTTCATGAAGTATATCCATGTCTTCCTAGAAAAATCATCAATGAAATAAACATAGTATACATACCCACTCAATGAATTAGATGACATCGGACTGCATACATCAGAGTGAATCATTTCCAAGATTCCTTTTGCCTTGCTCTCGCTACTTGGAAATGTTTTCTTTGTGTTCTTTTCTTTCGCACATCCCTTGCAAACTCCTTCATGTTTTTCCTTCATTTATATAAGTCCTTCAACATCTTTTCTTGCAAGTGGTAGTGCCCTATAGTGCACATGTGCAAGCCTTCTATGCCAAAGTTCATTTGGCTCTACCGAGTGATGGACCAAGGCTTGTTCTGGTTGCCCCTTCAATTTGTATAGTACTCCTTCTTGCTCTCTAATTACAACTACATCATCTATAGTCTTTCCTTTTGGCCATTTATAAATGCAACCCTCGTTCCTTTTGCATCCAATGTTAATATAGAGATAAGATTCTCCTTTAATCCTGGTACAAACAAAACATCCTTCATCTTCATAGACTTTCCAGAGTCTAGCTTATATGAGGATTCACCACTACCTTTCAATGGGATATTGGTAGTCATCCCCAAGTTTTACTTTGTGGGGTGAATCATGTTCGGATAGTTTCACAAAAGATTCCTTGAACCCCTTCATGTGATTGGAAGCACCAATGTCAATAAGCCAATCATTGATTCCATGTGTGATAGTTCCAATGAGAGAAGAGATCAAAGCATATTATTCTATGGAAATTGAACCCAAGAGATGGAACAATTACACTCACAAAATTGCTAAGCAAACATGTAAAATTAAAACCGAAGGAGACTGAAATTGGAGCATAACACTAATATGTACTGAGTAAGTGTACAATAACCAACCTTGTGAAGTAATAGGCTGCTGCAATCTATAATTACATGAGATAATCGAATGCATAAAGATGTCATTCGAAATAGTCAAAATACAGGCTTACCAAATCTAGTCAAATCCCCCATAGGTGCATAAAGCAGCTTCCAAATCTTGGTAGATGCTCACAAACTGGATAAGTAAAGTGGGAAAGCTAAAGAGGGATGGAAAGACAAGTCATACATGCTCTTATTTGGAGAAAATGAGGGAAGATGATGTGGGCAAAAAACAAGTCAACTACACCTAGTCTAGCTTTTCCTTTTGCCTTAAATCAGAATAAAACAAACTTCTTTTCAGAAAAAGAAGATATGCGCTTTGGAGGATCTAGATTAAAGAAGACATGCTAAATTGGGTTTCGAGGATCATTTCCAAGCACTCTATGACTCAGCTTTAGCATGTGTTGATTTCCAGGATGTGTAAAAGGCAACTAGCATATAATGGAATCTAGGAAACTAGGTAATAAGACAAAAATAATTAAATTAATGTCTAATGTAGGTAACTATCGGTTGATTATTCTAACACCCCCCCTTAAGCCTGAATTTATGAGTACATATAAGAAAACTATAGGTCCTAGCAACAAGGCTTAGTCACCATTTACATACTGCTTGTCCATACAACCAAAGAAAGAAGCAAAAACCCAGTGGGAAAATTCTCCCTTAAACATGGACAGGAAAAACAAAATTTTGGAAATCTTGTCATCAATCATGCTTGACAACATGATCAGCAATCCCTAGCAGTGACTTGAGATTGCTGAATGTCTTCTCACAAAAAACTTTGGTGAAGATGTCTACTACTTTTTCTGAATATGCACTAAAGAGTAGATCAATGGTACCATCATGCACAAACTGTCTGATGTAGTGCATATGGATCTCAATGTGCTTGGTTCGCCGTCTCTGAGCTGGATCATTGCAGATTCGAATTGTGCTCTGATTATCATAGTAGATAATAGTTGAAAACTCTGATTCGAAGCCACATTCTCCAAGTATTCCTTGCAACCACAAACATTGAGTTTATGTATCCCCTGCAACCACAAACATTAAGTTTCTGCATTTACAACTCCTCTATACTTTGCTTTTGTAGATGAGAGTGCTATGGCACTCTGCTTCTTGCTTGACCAGCTGATTGGTCCTTCTGCAAGAGTGAACACATATCCTGATGTAGACTTTCAATCTGTGTTGTTACCTGCCCAATCACTGTCAGTAAACCTAATCAAATAAATATCAGATTTTTCTTTGTAGAGGATCCCATGAGTTCTTGTTCCTTGAACAAAGTTTATGATCCTTTTGGCTTCTCTTCAGTAGATCTCATGAGGCTGATCCTTGTATCTCGAAGCCACACTAATTGTATAAGATAGATTATGTCGAGTGTGTGTAAGATAAAGCAAACACCCAATCAACTGTCTATACAGTGTATTATTTACCATAAGAGAAGAACCTCTTCTTTAAGCTTAACTACTGAAAGGAAGGGAGTATTGCTTGGTTTACAATCTTTCATGTGATTGTTGAGCTCTAAACTCCAAATTCTAACCTCTATGTCCCATACCAGACACAAATATCTTATAGAAATTACATATCGAGAGGAGAAATAACGGATTCAAACATTCGTTCTCAACAAATTAATGCAATTTTACAAAAATATAACTTGTTCCAACGCCCTTCCGATGGATTCTGATATTCATTGAGGTACTGATAAATTGATTCCTAAAATAATTATACAAGATTGAATCGTCGGGCCAACAATTAGTTCAATTCCTTGCTATATTTCCGAAGTCCTTGAGCCAGCTGTGAACAGAATTCCATTGATATCGTAACTAGGATTTCATTCTTCGTATCCGCATATAAAAACTTTGTTTAGAAACAAAAATATATTATTTGATCAAGTTTAAAGGTTTCACATTTATTTATGTCATGGTTAAACAAAAAGATAAATGACCTCTTTGACAAATGACGTCATATTCCCTTTGTTAATGGGTGGCATAACAAATACAAGTTTATCAGTGAATTTCATGTTTAAAAATTAAATAATTTTCATGATTCACATTAATTAATATTAATTTTATTTATGATTGTTTTAAACTACTTTATTAAAAATATTAGTATGTATAGTTTTAAAAATAATAATCTTTTATTTTATTTTTTACTTATTTATTTATTTGTTTGTTTAAATTTAAAACAATGTCATAAATATAATGCTTAAATTAGTGAACCAAAGCTCATTATCTAGCCATAACTCCAGTATGTTTATGCAAATATTATGGGACCAGTAAGATCCATAAGATATTATTGCAAATCAAACCTAGTGTGGAACTGAAGGGCGGAGAAAAGGTCACATGAAGGGCCGGATGGAGTACCGAAATGCTTATCATTTACACAATATTGCATTTAATACATAAAATAATACAGGTTAGGATTCTTTTATGTTTAATGGTTTAAATTGATAAAATAGAGTAAATGATAGCTTCATTAAACATAGATGTACTAAATTATGGGTGGATGAGCTAGGAAAGTAGCGAAAATGAAGTCATAAAAATGGACAACTTTTGGATCCCAACATCCCCCTAGACCGCAGATATGGCGCGTCCTCAGGATATCAATAAATTGAGATTAGGATGTATTCGTTTATGTCTGTATTCAGGATCAACAACAATTAGGAAGCCATCATTATTCTAAATACTAAAACGTTTTGGAAAAAGAAATATTCATGACATGGCCAAAACAACGTCGTAATAATTCAAAGTATTCAATACATGCAAATTTATGCTTACGAAGAACACACAAAAACTAAGATAGGGGGCATTCCTTACATAGAAAACATGGGGGTGTAGATAGTCTATAAATCCTATATGAAACTAGTCATCTTTGCTACTTCTCAAAGTCTTATCGTTATTCAAGTAATATGAACAAAGTTTGCATTTGAGTTCATTAAGATCCTGGGCATATGGGTCCCACTTATAGGATAGTGACATCCTAGATATAGTATGAATTAGATGGTCCATGGTCTTAAGTGCAACTTACAAACATTCTCAAATGGCAGATATATGAGGTTCATTTACCATAACTCAACCATATATACTCTTTTCTAGATAAAGTTCACAAACAATACCATACATCGAGGTATAGAAGAATCATACACTTTGCACAAATTATCCTTTCCAAGTAGATTCCCCTCTTCCCGTCAGGCCTGTTCAGCACCCTGTCGAGTTTACTTGGTCATAATACAAGCCGATACCCGCTATCAGCAGGCCTCTTAAACCCTTTTTACAGTAGAGGCTCGCATCCCAAAGTTTCACCCTTTAAGTTTTCAACAATATTTCCTATAAGAGTTTGAGTGGATGGGGGACCAGCTCTAAAAACCTTGCTATGGGATGGGATGGTATACGGGTTGGAGGATAATTTAAAAAACAAAATTGAACCAAATAAATATATTTCTCCCAATGTATTGGATACTGCAAGTGAGCTAACTAAATCAAAGACATAAATGGATGAGCTTATTAATATGAAGTGGATTTAGCCATAAGATAATGAATGAAAGATGCACATAGTCTCTAAATTCATCTTATTTCATATAGAATTATAGTAGTTTTCCCCAACAAACTAGGAATTTCATTCACCCTTATGCTAGTTTGTGATAACAATGCTTTAAATAACATGCTTTGATAATGAATCTAAGATGTACTAGTGACCTCTAGGTTTTTACATAGACTTTAAGGTTATGGTAAATTCCCATGATATTCAAAGCTGGTCTTAAGCAATGGTTATAGTCAAAATATGCATGTATGGAAAGAATTAATGATGTAAAATGGTTTTGTTTTAGTTATTAACATTATCTTCTTCTTAGTTCTTTTATTGAAAAATAAAACATATGTTGGAATATAATCCGTTGGGATTATATTTTGTAAATAAATAAAGGAAAATGAATAGTTATGTAGGAAGCTGAAAAGGCTGGTCGGAAGATGAAACTCAACCAACATATGTAATGTATAAATAAATGATTTTGCAATGGAATAAATGAATCGGGAGTTATTTTACCTAATAGTGGTATCAGAGCTCCATAACTCCTGCCTGCATGCCTGCCAGTCTGCCTTATTTATTTCAGACTGCCTGCCCATTGTCAGTTTGCCTCTGTGTTTCTCCTACAACCAGAGTGCCATAATTTTGTGCGTTATTTTGCTGCTCACCGCCAGTCCTGCTAGCCTGCATGCATGCATTGTATGCATTATAGTTTTCAGAGCTGTGTTTGAGGTATGAAAGGGTTTGTTTCCTCAATTCGCTGCACAATCTTTCACTGTCCGAACGGTTGCATTGCATGCGTTGTGCTTTCACTTGGCTGTCGTGAGTATTCTCGAATCTCATCGTTCCATTGTATTTCTCAATTTGTTCTTGGCGTGTTTTCACTTTGCTACTGAGTATAGCGTTCTCTCCCATTTCCCGTCAACGAGTGTGTGTGACAGTCATGATTATGTGGCTGCGATCTCTCATAAATTCTTTTGGAGAGCTGCGAGAGACTGTGCACTCTATTGTATTTGTTGTCTCGATAATGTATGATTGAAGATATATTTGTGTTCATAATATTGTATCTTGAAGGCTACATTATAGTTTGAGAGCTGCGACTTGCTAAGAATTGGTGACGACGTCTTGCTATTTGGCTGCTACGAGTTTGTGGACGATCGGTGACTGAATATTTCTGCATGAAAGATACTATTTCATCGACTAAACCCTAATTTTTGTCCATGCATTTTCTCTACATTATTGTTATGCATGAGAAACCCTAATCTTGTGGGAGCCATTGTGAATTACATTAGTGACCACAATACTATTTTATTCTCTTCAAGCATAAAATATCACATCCTTGAAATATCACGATAGTATTTGGATCTCTGTGAGGACATCCTTGTTCGAGCCATCACTTGAGATATCACGTCCTTGAAGATTGTCATCTACTGTGATATATTTGGAGGCCGAGACCCGCATGTTGAGTTGTGTAAGCAGTGAGAGCTGCCTAGAATTGTGAGACTACCTCCTTCATTGATCACATTGGAGCTATGCCGTGAGCCACCGGTCAAGACGTCCCTCTAAATGTTCAAGAAAATCCGCGAGCGTTCACACCTAATATTGTGTCTTTCATTGGCTTTGTGTTCAACCATTTGTCTATGTTCCCTATAGGATTCTAACAATGGCATGAAGGTTCAGTGGAAATTCTACAAATTTTCCTTTGTGTATGAGTTGAGAATAATGCGATTGTTGTATGAGCCTGTGCTTGATGAGCCATAATTGTTCTGGGATTTGAAGCTCGTGTATGTTGAGGAATTTTGTGTGATAATCACCCGGTTGCTGCACTTTCCTTTATCACAGTAATATTGGTCAATATTTATTGGGACGCTTACGTTGGACACTTGTATGTTAGAGAACGAGATGCCTTTCACCGATCCCATTCCCCATACGCTACAGTGCTGCCCCTACAACAATTTATGGGTTCATTTATGTCTTCCTATAGATTTCTAGACTAAAAGCCAATGTGCAGTGAGATAAATCTGGATAATCGAAGTTATAGTTTTCTGGAGTTTAACAAACGAACCTATGCAGAGTTCTTCTGTTTGTTTGTTTGAGAAATATTTATAGAATCTATTTGGCTAAGCTGTTGTACTATGAAGATTGTTGGCGAAATATTCAAACCATTACCAATTGCATGAAGACCCAGAAGGCTGTGTTCTAATCTCTTGCAGCATTGACATTGTTGTAAAGCTTGAGGAAGGTGGTAGAGACTTAGACCTGCACCTTTACTCTTTCTTCCTTTTCTCCTATTGTTTTAGTTTCTTAGAATCACTTTGCTTTGCTCAAAAAGAAAAGAACCACACCAAATACCAATCCAAATATCATCCCAAAGAAGAAAGCAACATTAGAGGCAGAGGAAGAACAAACTTCAGAGGTAGAGGAGGCAAAAACAACTCCAGCAAAAGATCAGATTTGAAGTGCAAGTGTTGTGGAAAGATTGGACACACAGCAGATCAGTGTTGGGCCTCATGGGACTCCATCACAGACATACATAACCAGAAGAAAGATGACAATAAGAACCAAGATTCTAGTAAATCTTCAGATTCTGCTCATTGTATTGTTGCACATTGTAATCTTGTTATTAATGAAATGACTTCACTTTCATCTTACACCAATTGTTGGCTACTTGATACTGGTGCAACATCACACATGAATTTTAGAAAAGACTGTTTTGAAGAACATAATGAAACAATAAATGGCATAGTTTACTTTGCAGATAAGTCAAGTGTTAAACCAAAGGGAATGGGCACCATTCCGCTGAAGATGCATGGATTCCCTGATTTCTTGTTGAAGAATGTTCTTTATCTTCCAGAGTTGCAGAGAAGCCTGCTGTCCTTGGTGGAGATTCGACAGCAAGGCCATTCCATCCACATGTTTGATGGAATCGTAGAAATAAGAAAGTCCCCTGACAACCAAGTCATCATGACTGGATACGAAGATGGGAAGCTACTGAAGCTAAAGGGTTCATCTGCAAGGGTTCAAAACTATGCCTACCTCTCTCAGCATGGAGAAGGTAATTTGTCATCATGTTTATTGTGGCATGCAATATTTGGTCATCTGAATTATAATAGTCTTCGTTTGTTGAGAAAGAATGGTGTATTTGATTTGCCCACCATTCCCAAAGAGAAGAGCAAATGTGATGCATGTATATTAGGGAAACACAGTAAGCTGCCATTCCATGAATCTAATTTTAGAGCAAGTAGGAAATTAGAATTAGTACATTCTGATTTATGTGGCCCAATTCCAACTCCTTCTGCCAATGGGAATAAGTATTTTATGACCTTTGTTGATGACTACTCAAGAATGTGCTGGATTTACTCATTAAAGACAAAATCAGAAGCATTTCAAACATTCAAGGACTTTCATGCATTGATAGAAAAACAAGCACAATCTAAAATTGGTACACTTCGTACTGACAATGGGAAAGAATACACTTCAAATGCTTTTGAAGATTATCTTCGCCAACATGGAATTGCACATCAGACTATAGTTCCCTACAATCCTCAACAAAATGGTGTAGCAGAAAGAATGAACAGAACCATAATGAATATGGTACGATCAATGATGTTTTTTAAGAATGTAAAACTAATGTTTTGGGGTGATGCAGTGAAATGTGCAGCCTATTTGAGAAACAAAAGTCCCTAAAATTCTCTTGATAACAAGACTCCACATGAAATGTGGTTTGGCCATCTCCCTTTAGTCAGGCATCTCAGAGTTTTTGGTTCCACCTGTTATGCCTTGATTCCAAAGGAGCAAAGAAACAAGCTTGGTGCTCGAAGCAAAAAATGCATTTTCTTGGGGTACAAAGAAAACTCCAAGGCATACCGTCTGTATGATGAGGTAAACAAGAAGTTTGTTATTTCCAGAGATGTCATTTTTCTTGAGACTAATAAAAATGACCAGTCCATTGAGAGACAGCTTGATCGTTTGGAAAATTATCCTCATCCAAAGAAATATTCTGAAAATGAATATGAAATTCCTTGAAGGGGGGATTCCTATTTTGGATCAACCTTTGTAATTTCCATATGAAGCACCAACTCCCCTGCATGAAGAAGTTCCTGCTACTTCACCTAAACAAGAGATTCAATTGGATGATGTGATTGAGAGACTTGGAAGACTCAATCTTGAAGGAAATGAAGCACCACTAGCTGATCAACCAGGACCATCATGAAAGATTCCTAAATGGGCCACAAAGACACTTGAAAGTGTCCATCCGGATGAAGTTGGAAAGATGGGACCGAGAAGTTCAAAAAGACATGAAGGTGGCAGATAAGCAGATAATTCAGGTGATGACATGGATGTATCATTTGATTGTGAATTTAATTTATCTGCTAACTTTGAACCAACTTCCTTTGAAGAAGCTTCTACTCGAGTTGAGTGGAAAGAAGCTATGCAGAATGAGTATGATGCACTCATGAAGAATGGAACTTGGAAGCTGGTTGACCCTCCATTTGGAACCAAACCAATTGGCTGCAAGTGGGTGTACAAGAACAAATACAGATCAGATGGCTCACTTGACAAGCACAAAGTGAGGCTTGTAGCAAAAGGCTATGCACAGAAGGAAGGAATTGACTATGAAGAAACATTTTCTCCTACAGCAAAATGGGATACCATCCGTACCTTACTTTCTATAGCTGCTCAGAATGGGTGGAAAGTTCATCAGATGGATGTGAAGACTGCTTTCTTGAATGGAGACTTGAAAGAGAATGTCTTCATGTCTCAGCTAGAAGGCTTTGTTGTGAAAGGAAAAGAACAAAAGGTATGCAAGCTTGTCAAATCCTTGTATGGCCTAAAACAAGCACTTCGTGCATGGTATGAAAAATTAACTGAGCATCTTTTGAAGTTAAATTTCGAACATTTTGATCTTGATGATGCAACACTGTTTATAAAGAAAGTTGGAAGATCTGTTGTGTATCTTGTGGTGTACATAGATGATCTTTTGATGACAGGGAACAATGAGAGCTATATAGCATCCATAAAGAAAGATTTGAAAAAGATCTTTGAAATGACAGATATGGGACATCTCCACTATTACTTAGGAATTGAAGTCACTCAACATCCTAAGTACATATTCCTATCTCAGAAAAAATATGTTGGAGAACTACTAGACAAATTTTGCATGACAGAATGCAACCCTATCTCTACTCCAATGGAACAAAAAATGAAGCTCACATCAAGCAAAGGAAAAGAATTTGAGGATGTGACCAAGTATCGACAACTTGTAGGAAGACTTATCTACCTTACAAGAACTAGACCAGATATTTCTTATGTTGTTGGCTATTGTCAAACTTTTCTCGTCCAAGCGCTTTGGTGAAGATGTCTGGATGAGAAAAGTTTAGCTTAAAGATTTAGTTACGGATGGGATACCATCCGTAACTTACTAAAAACGAAGTTGCATAAATATTTAAGCTAAACATGCAACGTTTTATTTATATACATATTTTCCTATCGTATGAAAAAAGAAAACATTTTTATTCAAGTATAGGAGCTCTTCCAATGCAACCAAGTGCGAAGGAACATAGAAAATACACCTTTATCCACATATGCGAAGGTTATTGCATTGATTACCTAAATGTGGAATACCAACCAACTTACTTGTTTCTGCATCAGAAGGTGTCGAAGGAAGGAATGATATTGTGACCTCGTTACCTCTTCGAACCAGAGCTCAATGTAATCTTGATAGTCTCCTTCCTTTCTCGAGCCATGCTTTCCCTCTTCTTCTAAATGTTCAATTGCTTGAGTACATGAAGGGCCTCTTGATAGATATGTGAAGAAATCTTCAATTTCAAGTCTCTCTCCATCGAATATAGTCTCCAACTTTACGATTTATTTGGTATATTGGAAAGGAGAGTGAGTTTGTAGCTCATGAGACTGTGGTTCTTCTATTCTTTATGGAGAGGTAGATAAATTCTTGACTTCTGTCAAGATGTGTTCTTCTTGAGAAGAATAAATTGAGATCCCAGCTGCTTCTAGGATTTGAGAGAGTTCCCTCATGCTAATAAGCACCTTCAATTCCATGTCTTGCTCGGTAGGTCCTGCTTCACACAAGGATTAGTGGTTGGGGTTCCTACTGCACCCAAACAATTGTTTTTTGTTTTTATTTTATTTTTTTCTTTTCTTTAGAATCTAATTACAAAACATATCACACACTTGAAAATAACATTAGAGGAAATTTGGGGTCTAAAATGGGCCTTATAAAAAACTGTGCCATGGATGAGTTGGATTGAGTTGAATTTTTAAACCAATAGAATTTCAATATCTTTGGTCAACCATTATGGTTGAGTTGGACACATGATGCTTATGTGTCATATTTTTATTTGAGAATAGCTAACTCCATATCAACCTCACCTTGGTTCAGTTCTTGAAAAGATCACCTCGAAATAAGATAAATAGACTTTAACTAGTAAATATAGAATATTTTATTTGATCACTACTTCCAAATCCTCTAAAACATAACTTTTGCATTAATTGAAATTATAGTGGAAGCATTTTGAAATACTAAAAACATTTATTAATCAATTTTTTAAAAAGAAAACTAAATAGTATTTAATTTTAAATGGACTTATCTTGAAATACTGAATAAAAGATATTTAGTATTTTTAATATTATTAAATAATATTTAAAAAATAAATATATTTAATTATTACCTCCAAAAATAATTAAAACATTTAAATACTAAAAAAAAAATCTATTTTTAATTTACTAAAATTATAATAAAATTTGATTTTACTTTTTTTTCTCTCTTACCTACCTACCCATTAATCCAATTTTTTTTTTATATTAATATAAAAAATAATATGTTTAATTATAGTTATTTCCTTTATATAAATTAAAATTATAATAAAATTTGATTTTAAATTTTTTCCATCCCACCTCCATTGACCCACAGATCCACCCAGTGACACCCATATCGTAAATTCATATAAAAAAATAAAGCTCATCTTAATAGTAAATTCATATAAAAAACAAATTTATCTTAATCTGATCGAATGAATTCTAAATCAGTCCCATGTTGGGTTTCCATTCGAAAAGGAAAAGAGAAAAGAAAGCAGTGGGCTCGCTTGCCAAATTAGTCGATTGGGGTTCATTTTTTTCTTGCTTATTTCACAAATGGATTTGATTTGGCTGGTGAATTCATTGGAACGAATGGCAATGGGCATCTTGGCCATTTCTTAGATGACTTGACCGGTTCCTTCCTAAACCTAAGTTACTCAGATTCGTTTTTTGCTTGTTTCTTTCTCAGCTGAATTTGATTCTTTCTCAGAAGAATTTGATTTGGCTGGTGAATTCATTAGTCTCTCACAACCGATACCCAGGAATGAGTGGTGAGAAGTTTTCAGGCAGCGTGGACACCAACAGAGTTTAATGTATATACACCGGCAAATTTGAGAACATATCGCCGCTAGCAGACAACCTCTTAGCTGTATTTCTCCTACGGAACCCACTGCATCAACATTCGAAGTCCAAACATCATTTCTACACATTATTTTTCAATGTTGTAGTGAAGCAGTCCAGGATGGACTAGTGAATGATCATCATAATTGCGGTTGTGGTCTAAGAGAATGCATAATTTACACACAAAACAGGCACACGATTAATGAATGCTCACCCATTGAGTCAGGAAGATTTGATGAAAATATGTTACAATTGGTAGGAAAGGAGATGAATCTCTACAATTGAAAACTCACAGGAATGGAAGGAAAGATGTTTACTGTGTGTTTGAATCAAGCTGGGAATCATCGATTTTCCTCCAATAAGTTGAAGATACACAGCCGCTAATATCCGGTGGATGGTTTGTTGATTTATATCCGAAGAGTATTTTGTTGTGTGCTCTGGTATGTTCTTTAAGCTATGTCTCAGATTTTTTTCTTTCTTGAATATAGTTGGTTACATTATTTGGGTGAATTGGGATCTTGATTAAAATATCCCTAGAATATAAAGAAAAATCCCCTTCCAGTTTCCCTTGGGGAAAGTTTTCCTAACATAGGCTTTCAATTGGGTTGTGCAATGCCCCTAGCCCTTTTCAACAATCTGTGTTAATCATATTTTCTCATTTGATCCATGACTCTGTCAATGTCTATATGGATGAATTCAGAGTTTAAGGGGATTCTGATAGGGTGTAACTTGTGGGCTTTCCTTGGTGTCCGATGCAAAACCCCAAGCACCAGTGGCTATAATATTCCTATGTGATAAAGCGATGCTTATGCACTTGACCGTTGGAAATAATTGAACCCGCAGTGTTGATAGAGTTGTTTTTATTTTTAAACAAATAAAACAGTAAAAAAATCAATCCACACTTAATGAGCCACTTCGAATTCTTTTGAAGAAGCATTATCTAAGCTGGTAACAATCCTCCATGGGTGTAAACATATGAACCTCTCCTTGAATAACAAATTTCTTTTACATGATAATGACTAAGGGTATTGTGTTAGGGAATCATAATTTTTTAAAAGGTATTGAAGTTGATCTTGCAAAGGGCACTGCCTAAATCATGACTTAGGACTAATTTATGCCTTTCTTTGCCCAAACTCTTCATTAATAATGTTGTTGGTATTTGTTGAGTTACACAAAGGGGTTTGTTGAGGATTTATTGTTTCTATATGAGTGTTTGAAAGCTTATACACGAAGTTCTTATGTCCTAGGTTGCTTCTATAGGAAACTACATGATTATTTGTCTAGAATTAACTTGTTTTTATTACTCAAGCTCCATCACTATTGCTAAAGGATTTTGGATTCCTCCATTTTGACACCTATGCCAAATGAGGGAAACATCAGGGCATTAGGGTAACCCTTTAGTTAAGGTTGGAATCCTTGCAAGTACATTAAATCCTTGAATATTCCAGCTAGGGTAACCTTTGTATAAGCAAATAACAGCCTGGGTTTTTAAAAATAACTATTTGTTTGTATGGTAAAATTTTGAAAGAGGCCTTATATATAGGTAGAAAGTTTCATCTTTTAACATATCTATATATTACTTGTTAGTATTCATACAATTTGTATAATCATACAACATTAGTATCTTATCATCACTCTGTATGTAGGTCACTTTCATGAAAAATGTCAAATTGACGTCCAAATAATGAATTGAGTTCAATTGTACTCTACAACAAAAAGGACAATGGAGTGAGTTGGATTCCTTTGAAATTGTCTATTGGTGATTGGGTTACAATGCAACCATCTAGAAAAGGTGTTCATAAGGTGAAAACAAGATACCTAGAAGATCTTGAATGACATTGGAAGGGCGTTGTGTAAAAGTTTAAGTTGGAAGAAGGATGAAGAAAAGTGAAAGAAGTGCTTGTAGCTCATGTATATGACAAAAAAGAGATTCAAAAGGAGTCTATTTCCAAGAAACCAAATTTTCCTCAAATCAATGCTAATTGTAAGTATTTACCATTTTATTTCTTTTATATTTCAATTATAAATAAGTCTTATTTCATGATTTATTCATTATATTTTTATTTCCATTTCTAATGATTATATGTTCATAGGCTTATGCATATCAAATTGGGAAGATTGGGAGCCGATCGAGTCTATCACTAACATATTGAAAGTTGTGCATTCAAAAATTGGTGAATTAGTGTACTCTAACAAGGATCATAAATGGCTAAGGAATGAAGGTATTTGGTTTACAAGTACAACTACATCCTTTCAAAAACATGTAGAGCGTGTGGAGAACTCCAAGAAATCCCATTACCAACATTTCAATCCCATGAGTGGCCAAATATAGAGCATACAATTTTAAGCTCTTTTCGTTATAAGTTATATTCAGAGGTACAAGTTGGAATGAAGGAAAGTGGAGGCGTAGGTGTGCATTTAAGCATATTTATGCCATTTTTGGTGTTTCAATATTTTTTTTAGAATGAAAAATCACTTAGGGAAACAAATAAAACATACATGACATCCTCACCTTCTAAGGAACTATTATCAGATATTTTCCATTATGGTTGGGATACAAGAATCCATGACAAACATGGGGAACAAATAGAATGTTGGGTAAATCATACCAAGTTATCATTTAGGTGAAGTTTTTTTATGTCTCATTATGAGAATAACAAGAGACAGGAAAAATCACAAATTGACATTGTCTTAGGGTGAGTACATAGAAAAGGTATTGGAGAGGTTTAGAATGAAGAATGAAAAACCAGTTAGGACGCCTTTGGTCAGCCATTTAAAACTAAGTAAGGAGATGTGTACTAAGACATAGGAAGAGACAAAATACATGTCCAAGGTTCCCTATTCCATGGTGTGCACAAGACCAGATATTGCACATGCAGTGAGAGTTGTGAGCAGGTATATGAATAATCCATGAAAAAATAATTGGAAAGTAGTATAGTGGATTCTAAGGTATTTGAGAGGTACCACTTCTCATGCTTTATGTTTTGTAGGTTCAGACATTGTTCTACAGGGATATCTTGATACATTTATGGCAGGTGATAAAGACAACAGGACGAGCACCATAAGGTATGTTTTCATTGTAGTTGGAATATCAGTAAGTTGGATTTCAAAACTATAAAGGTTGTTGGACTTTCAAAAATGGAAGCAGAGTATGTTGCTGCTACAGAAGCTATTAAAGAGATGATTTCATTGCAGAGGTTCATGGAGGAATTGGGTAAGAAGTAGGAGAATAGCAGGTTGTACAGTGACAACCAGAGTGCCATTCATCTTGCAAAGAACTCAATCTTTTATTCAAAGACTAAACATATATAGCTCAAAGTACCATTTCATAATATCTGTTTTGAAATATGAACTATTAAAGTTGGAAAAGGTACTTACTAGACAGAATCATGCAGACAAGTTGACAAAAGTAGTAACCAGAGAGAAACTAAGTTCCTGCTCGATTTTTTCGGCCTTCAAGTATGAAGGTGAAGATGAGAAATTTTCCAGGTCCAAAGTTTAGAGCATAGTCTAGCAAGTGCAGCAACAATGGAGTTGTTGTGATCGATTTCCAAGTGAGAGGTTGTTGGTTGTGGATCTTGATCTTCTTGATTCATAAATGTTAGTTCAGCTGTGTTTGGATCCCAACACCTAACGAGGGGTGTGGGGGGGATTCCCCCCATTATAGTCGTCAGGGGTGTGGGTGGTGACTTGAAGCCCCCTTTGGTAGGGGTTCGATGGAAATGAACTCGTAGCGAAAATTTAGGAAAAATTCCTTTTAAAATGTTGTAATTTCAGATTCATGACTTGGTCAATAATGGGTAATTTATGGGCCCATGGTATTCCCTTTATAAAAGGAATGCATTGTAATATGGTTTAGTATGGTATTGTAGCATTGTAAAACAATCTCTATGATTGTGTGAGGGAGACTGTGAGAGAGTGAAGAGGAAGTGTAGTGTATTTTCTACAAGTTATATCCCTTCATTTTTTTGGATGGTATAATAATAAAGGATTTGCAATTTATGTGTGGGCGTATCCCATCTTGGGTGAACGACATTATATCTATGTCTCTATTGTAATGTGTTTTAATATTTGCATCTTGTTTATTGTTATTGATCTACGATCATGTTATTATAACAACTCCATTTAGTGCAGTCCTCACAAGGTCATTGCCTTGCACAACCTCCCTAGTAGTTGCAAGATCATCCCTCACATGAGTGATCCATGTAAGGTAAGAGGTCACATTTTTAGATTTTTTAATCTTTATACTCTTCATCTTCTCTCTCAGAACCATCTTCATGTTCTGATTCGAACTTTAGTACATATTGGTTAAGGTCACCCACATAACATAAGCATAATTCTTTGTGGCTAAATGTGGATCACATGGTCCTTCACTTCATCAAGGATGATCATCTTTTCCTTGATGTCATTCTAAGAATAGGACAATTTTGTTTAATTTGTGGTTACGGGTACTTGAATTGGGTGAGCTTGAGTGTGGTTCACCACTTCATCCCACAACTCATTCTCTTGAAGAATGCGTATAATCCTTTCCTTCGAAGGAATGAAGTTGGCTTCCCCATCCAACTTGTCTTACAACCTCAAACTAATAGCCATCACACTAAAAATGTAAGTCCAGATATGCCTTAGATGAACAAAATCAAAACTCCCTCTAAAGTCTGGAAATCACTTACTGTAAATTTGCCCTTCTCTTCTCAAAAAATCTCTAATACCATGTAAAAATTCACTTGTCAAATATCCTACTAGTTAAACTCATATTATTATTTAATCCACTATCTCATTCAACATTTAGCTGCAAATGAAATTTAACTCATAAACATGTATGAACTAGAAGCACATGAGAATTTTACCAAAAATAATGAGTGCAAAATTAAAACAACAGCCACACAGAGAAAATTTTAGACTTAGATTTTTTAGCCAATT
>LPNX010512431.1:32141-80339 GCA_001517045.1 Pseudotsuga menziesii | reverse complement strand
ATAGAGAGAGAGAGAGAGAGAGAGAGAGAGAGAGAGAGAGAGAGAGAGAGAGAGAGAGAGAGAGAGATTTCTTATTATCTTCAATAAAATTACAGCAGTACAAAAAAAAGAATTTGAAAGCACAACTTATCTCTGCCCTTGATGACCAAGAAGTTTCCTTGAAAATAGTGACATGGATGCCTCACAATTTTTGCATACAATGTCAAGAAAATTGTGCCTTTCACAGGACTGTACGGGCTGTCTCACATAGTCAACAATCTTCTTAAAAGTTAATGCCCAGTTCAATGTCGAATATCAATTTTTGTGCCCATTAAATGCAATAGTAATTACCTCAAATTACGTGCCATCTCAACAATGAAAAATATTCCCTTTAGCTATAGGAAAGTGTTGTACGTCTAGTGCAAATAATGTTGTACAGTTCCTCAATTTTTGTGCTAGTCACTTAGGGAATCGTGTTATATTTCTCCTCGAAATACATGCTAGTATCCTCGAAATATGTGTTGTTGAAACTATTGTACAAATTGCCTCTAGAAATGTGTGTTGTTATCTCTCTCTCAAAACTTGGCTTGCAATCCAACCCTCTTAGACTACCCTCATTATCCTCTCAAGAATTCAAGTCCTCTCCAACTCTCTTGGGTGATTGCGAATGAGGAGTAAAATACCTTTTTAATATTTTTCCTTGTCTTTCCATTTCACCTTCTAGGGTAGTTGAAGAATTAATGAGCTATCCTGCCCATTATTTATCTGGGTCTCTTCTTGCACAAATTCATCATAGAGGCAATCCCAATAAGGAATCTTTGTTGGACATTGGGTTCAACGCTCCCCGTGACTTTCGTGACATGGACTAATCGCCTCCCAAGATCCTAACTTTGGAGATTGTGGCCAAGATTAAAACCTATTGGTTTTGCTCTAATAAAAATCGTGAGTCCAACAAATGGTATCAGAGCAATAGGTCAATGGTTCGAAACTCCTTGGATCGCGTTGGGGGGGGGGGATATTTTTTGATATTGGGTTCAACGCTCCCTATGAGTTTCATGACATGGACTAATTGCCTCCATGGATCCTAACTCTGGCGATTGTGGCAGAGATTAATACCTGTGGGTTTTGTTCTAACGAAAATCATGAGTCCAACAATGTTCTTTTGTGCAACAAACGCCTCCACAAATATTTCCCATTGCTTAGTTACTCCATTCAGTGCAGTCCTCACAAGGTCGTTGCCCTACACAATCTCCCCAATATCTGCAAGCTCATCCCTCACCTCAGTAATCTGATTAAGGTAAGAGGTCACACTTACATATTTTTCCATCTTTATTCTCTCTAGCTTCTCACTCAGAACCATCTTCCAGGTCTCATTTGAACTCTTGTACAGATTGGTTAAGGCCACCCACATAAGATAAGAATTGGTCTTAGTGGTTAAGTTTGGGATCACATTGTCCTTCACTTCACCAAGTATGATCCTCTTTGCCTTGATGTCCTTCTAATTGAAGGTTGACAATGTTGCAATTGTGGTTCTGGGTACTTGAATTAGGTGAGCTTGAGTGTGGTTCCCCACTTCATCCCACAACTCCTTATCATGTAGAATGAGTACAATCATTTCCTTCCAAGAAATGGAGTTGGATGCCCCATCCAACCTATCTTCAAACCTCAAACTGATAGTTGTCACACTGAAAATGTAAGTCCAAATATTCCTTAGATGAAAAAAATCAAAACTCCCTTTGAAGTATGAAAATCACTGACTATTATTAGTTTTTATACTTTAATTAAAATTGATTAGGAACTTTAACTAAAAGAATAACAAGCACAACAACATACACAAGACAAATATTTTCCTCAGGGAAACCATACAAGAGAAAACCCTGTAAACTTCCTCAGAATAGTTTTGTCACTAAGTACAATGTCAAACCAAGATAGAATACCCAAAGAAATATATCTTTGGTAGCTTCTTCTTCTTCCATAACTGGTGCACTAGTCTCTCTCTCTCTCTCTCTCTCTCTCTCTCTCTCTCTCTCTCTCTCTCTCTCTCTCTCTCTAGCGACCTTGAGAGTGAGTGAATGTATCAAATGAGAGAAGGCACCTCCCTATTTATATTATTCAGTTGTGTGACTCTCTTAACTAAATTTGTCGGCCAGGATATCTAATTGGGGATGACATACCTAGGAAGACTCAAAAATTCATTTTACATTGTTTTTTTTTGGGACTATTGCCCCAATTTACAACAGAGCTTTTACCTCAATGACCAAACATAATAATGACATCCTGAACATAGGGAAAAGATCTCTGGAAAGGGTACAATAGAATAAAATAATAATATACATCATAATATCTTATGAGGTTACATTTACAATAACACTCCCTCTTAACTAGGAAGGTATTCTCTTGCCATAGTCATCGTCACAACTAGACATAGTATTTGGACATCATCGTTGGATCATTAGCTTTGCATCACTATCATTGTTGCATCAATTCTCATCTTGTTGACCATTTACTAGTGACATCTTTTGAAGCTATCTGTCCTTAGGAGTTTCTACAAAGACAACATTGTTTCATGTTGGATGTAGGCCTAGTCTGCATCTAGGTCTTCATCATATCCAAGAGCAAGTCATCACATAGGTACAACCCAGGACCATACATTATATTTCCATAGAAATCACCTATGTCTCCTACCATTGTCTTGTTGTATCCACATCATCTCATCATTGCACACGAAGAGCATCCCAAATGCACACCTCATGTCCAACAGACCACTTGCATTCTACCAGTATGGGAGCATCACCAGGAGAACCCTAAGTACATTACTGACATCATCCACCATGCAAGAATCGTTAGGATCACCCCAAGTGAATTACGTCTCTTCAAAGGTCACCCTGCGTTCTATCGGCATAGGATCACATCAAGACACATTACGTCCCAAGGACTACCTTCGTTTACCACTATGCAATAATCACCTAGGAACACACCAAGTGTCTTGTGATTGGTCGACATCTCATCATATCTAGCAAGGGAGCACTCCAACATGCATTACATCCCAAGGACTACCTGTCTCTTCCACCATGTGAGACCTGTCTTCAGCATATGAGTATGCTAAGAGAACACCAATTGCATTATGTCCCAAGGGCCACCTGCGTCTACCACCATGCGAGACCTCGCTCTAGTGCATATGTGTCTTTCGGTATTTCGTCATCTCCAGCATGGGAGCATGCCAAGAGAACACCAAGTCCATTACGTCTTGAGGACCACCTGTTTCTACCACCATGTGAGAACTCATCATTCCCTCTTTCTAGGGACCTCGATATGGATGACACCAAGTCTCTCTCTACAGTATTTGAACTTCACTCTGGATAATGGCTTGGTCAATACATTGGATATATGTATAAAATTGAGGCACAAAAATATAAGGACCAAGACAAAAACTTACTATAGATTCAACAGATCAATTTTACTCAAAGAAATAACATGAACAGTGCAAAAAGACTTGCAGTTGTATATTTGCTTGTCATTAATCAGGATAATAGATTACAATTCAATACAATGGCATGAATAGCCATGCAATTTGAATCCAAGAGAGGTCATTCGAATTGGGTGCATGGGAGTGTCTTACTTGTCAGTTAACACCACTTGGCACACCAGTTAACCACATAACTCCAAAATAATTGACTCTAGCTAACTCGGCGGCAGTTTAGACTGAGTCTAACTGAATAGAACTCAATTTCATGTGAAAATGTAGGCAGGGGCTCCTATCTGACTTTAGTTAGCTAAGATGAACTGAAATGAGTCACCAAAAGTAGGTCGATATTCCTTTAATCACTCCAGTTAACTACATTTAACCAAAATTAGGTGAAATCAAGAGGAAGGTGCCTTTAACACTTCAGTTTAACTGAAAGGTAGGTGAAACAACCTCTAGTTAATTAAATGAGGTGCATATGTCAAGTAGATCAACCCATATTTTCTCCCTAATTGAAGGAGGAGGCTCAATTAGTCTCCTCGATTGAAGGAGAAGACTCAATTAGGTTCCTTGATTGAAGGAGGAGATCCAGTTGGATGATGCAGTCACATTTTTGAGTCAAAAATTAGGATAAGTGGTAAATTAGGCCAAAATAACCCAAATAATTATGTGTGGTTGGAAAACGACTCCAACAATATGCTCACCCATCGCCACGTACTGGAGCTTCACTGCTCCTCTCTGCACTATATCCTGGATATAGTGATACTTGATATCAATATGCTTCGACTTGTAATCGAACACCAGGTTCTCTAACAACTTCACGCAACTCTAGTTGTCACAAAATATACAAGATGCCTCTAACTCAAGATCAAAAAAATTAGACAGTATCCATACTACCTCACAACTATCCAAAAAGGTTGCAACATACTCTACTTCGGTTGTACTCAACGCCACGCAAGACTGCTTCTTTCTATACCAAGAGATCATACTAGATCCCAAACTGAAGCAGTATCCCAAAGTACTCTTCCTATTAGTGGTGATGCCTTCGCAATATGAATCAACATAATTATGTAGGTTAATATTCTAATGTGTATCATACTTGATCCCATACTCAATTGTACCCTTCAGGTACCTCAATACATGCTTTGCAGCAATCATGTGAACATGTCTCGGATACTTCAAGAACTGGCTCAAGGTGTTCACAACAAAGCATGTGTTTGGTCTCTTGTTCCTCATGTACATCAATGAACCAATAATATGATGATACATCATGGCATTAACTGTCTCTGATGAAGCATCACACAGTAGCTTCAAGTTCGATGTCATAGGTGTGGTCATTTCCTTGCAGTACAACTTTTTGAATCTCTTCACAATCTCCACAACATACTTTTCTTGACTACGGAAAATACCATCCACACTCTGCCACATTTCCATACCTAATAATTAGTGCATCATCCCTAGGTATTTCATCTAGAACTCAGCGGCAAGTCTCCTCTTTGCATCTACAATGAGTCTTCCCTCTCCTCTCAGGAGAAGGTCATCAACATATAGCAGGAGTATCACTAGTCTTCCGCCCTCAATCTTGTAGTAAAGGTTGGAATCTGATTTAATCTTGGTAAAGCCTAAGCTTATCAGGAATTTGTCCATCTTGTCATACCATGTCAATATTCTCGAACTCTGAGATCTTTTATAGTCACTCTCTCTTAAGCGGAGCACTATCCTCCCTCTGTATCTTGTACTCTATGTATCGAAATATTCTGTACCAGAGTAACAAGTAGCCTCATCTTCTACTGATCTTTTATATATCTATCCATGTCATCTCTCAAGGTCACTGGATACCAAGATCCTCTTTGAAATTTCCTCTTGCACCCATATGTGTGCTTATCGTCCTCTGTAGGCTTCCATATTCAACCTTGTATCAAAGGTTGAGATCTCCATCACTCTAGGTGATCTTCAAGCTCCTCATGTAATTGTATGTGTTATCCCAAGGGTGCCTTCTGAGCTCGTAACAAAGCCTTATGTGTACATGTGGTTCTCTGCTTTATATGCACTTCTCCTTCACTAGAGAAGTGTGTCTGGTCAATGGAGACTGTCTCATCATAACCCACTCCCTCTTTCTGAGAGAAACCACGAATATTGCTTTGTACTTGTTGATGTTTTCATCTATTGCATGCTTGATCTTGTAGATCCACATGGAAGACACTACAAACTTACCTTCAAGTCTCAGAACCTCATCCTAGACATCATTATGCATGATCAACTAGTATTCTTTGATCATAGTCTCCTTCCATTTCTTCTTGGTTGCTTCTTCATAGTAGGAAGGATTTGTATTGATGATGTCAAACAACATTTCCACATAACTAGAGTGTGTTTGAGGCATCTTACTTTCTTTGGAAGTACCATCATACTTTTATTCATCTTAGATGTTATCTTGTTCCCAAGATGGTCTTCATCTCTCAAGGTGGATCTAGCGCTCTTTGTGGCTTGGTCATATCATGGTTCTTATATTCTCCCGAATATTTTTCTTCCATCACAGTGTCTCTGACCCTAAGAGCTTCAAGTTCCTCTTCATGTATGTTGTTGGAGTGAATTGTCATCACGTGTTCTTCGGAATAAGCATCATCCTTCCTTTCTTGTAGGTGAGTGTACACGATATTTCCTCCAAGTCAATTTCAGTTGCATGATTAGAAAAATTTCATAATTTCCAAAACATATTAATAGTGACAAATTCTAATGCATAAAGATATATGTCACACAACCATGCAACTATCTTAGTCAATGCTACATCATTCATCCATATCCCATATACATACAGTAACTTTCTAGATGCCTTCCATCTCTACCATAACATTATTAAGAGTGTGCACTACCCTCAATATGTCAACAAAGAGGTTTCATTCTAGATAAGTAGCAATGAAATGTTGTACAACACCATAGGCTACTTACCCATCATATGCAAGTTAGTAGTATATTGTTCACAAATGAAGACACTCAATCATGCATAATACATCAACTGAATATAAATATGTACACAACTCAACAATATCATTTAAGTAACTAGATATATAGGAAATGACAATTTAAGCACTTATCTTTGTTTGTTTTGTGGGTGGACTCATGTTGGCCACACCGAGCACACTGAGGGGGGTAAATCAGTGTGTAGGAAATTTAAACGCTTTTGCAACTTCTATTAATCAAGTGGAGTTCATCAATGCATTATGCTACCAACTACATCATCATTTCATAAGCATCATGTTGGTACCAAGATCTGCCCCATCAAAATGTTTAGATTTCGGTAGTGCGCATGTAAAGAGACGCCATATTTTCCTACTAGAATGTTCACAAGTGTTTTCGACAAAGCCATGAGTTTTCTAGTCAGCTTGGTTAGTTCCCCTCATGTATGTCTCTGCACTTGTTTTCTTTCTTTGGTGAGGAGGTCATATTTTTCTTAAAATAATATTTTTTTTTTACAAATTATTAAATAATAATTTTATTTTTAAAAGTTATTATTTAATAGTTTTATAAAATATAATAATACAAATTATTATTTTATGATTTGCTTTTTTGGATTTTGAATAATTTTGTTTTAAAGCATAAAGTTTTGTTTTCAAAACTAAACAAAACTTCACATCATAATCCATTTCCACATTAAGCCTTTGGTTTGTAAACTTTACTTCATGTCATAATCCATTTAGCCCTTTGGTTTGTAAACTTTACTTTGGTCATAATCCATTTCCCCATTAATCCTTCATTAACCATCACACCAATTGCCAAAGTATGCGAAGGATGAACTTGTGGATCCTTTGATTTTGCATATTACATTGAGCATGCTTTGAAATGGGTTGTATATGGAATTATTCCCAACGCTTGAGCCCAAATCCAGATTATGGAGTACTCTGAGACCACTTGAGTGCCAAAATTACTATCAAATACTCACCGTTGTTTTCAATAAGTCTGTTTATTGGGTGCACCTATTCCATTCAATCTGTCATCAACAGTAGAAAGTTGCAAAGGAGAATGCATCCAGAAAGTATCCATTTATCAGAAAGTTCATTTACCCATCAATTGTTCTCTGTCGAGGTAATTTTTGTTTTATTTGATGTCAACAAGATGTGGACAGGAATTGCGTGGTTGAGTGTTCAAGCATTCGATTATCATGGATATCAAGTTTCAAGTGTCGGTGCAAATCATAAAAAGTTAGTTAATTGTCCAAAATGCTAATGCTAATGCCAAAGCGGTCATAAGGAAAATTTAGTTGCCACACAAACATTGAATGCTAAGTGCAAAACATTCACCGGGTTTTAAACATGGTTATTCCAAATAGTTAAGGTAGCATTCAAGTATGGAGGTAGAGTACCAAAAACACTTGTAAGTCAATGTTGAAGGACACACAAAAGATGAAAATTCGAGGTTGTGGTCGATTTTCTTGCTCAGACTTAACCTGGGTGTTATGTATCTGTTGCAGCTGCAACTATTTTCCCCGAAATTTTTTATTTTTAGGGTCCCCCTTATTCTTTTAGTGTTTAGATGGCTAAAGGATTTCCATGATTTTACCAAAATTTGCATGTGGTTTGTTGTTTTTGAAGGATTTGAGTTTTTTTCTGCTTGTATCGGATGCATAGTCGACTAGCTTTTCGATGCATCAGATGCATAGTTGACTATCGTTCCATTACGCCCATCAAGAGCCTTCCGAAGTTTTATTCGATGGATCGGATGTCGTTTCGTCTATGGTCTCGAAGGCAGTCTACCGATTTTTCGAAAGTATAGTCTGAAGCATCTCCGATGAGTCGGGTCTCTGCTTTCCTATCTTTCTCCGATATCCAATTAAGTTGGTGAAGTGATCTCGTCGTCGGCTGCATATATGGGAATGAGCCAAAAATTTTAGTGGTTTCTCTGGCCAATGTTGCAGAGGTCTAGTGTCAAATCTATCTGTGATATCATGATGTCCTCGTCGATATCACGATAGGTTAACGTTGTTTTCTTCCGATGTATTGGGTAGAAAGAGCTAAGTCGATCCGATATTGCGGATTTTCACGGAAGTATCCCTCTGACGGTGGGTTAAATTTGTTTTCTTTCCCGCCGCGTTAATTGACTATTCCCACAGTTCGGATTATAAAACCATAACGTTTGTATGATGTGTCATTATCACCGTGAGGGTTATCTAGTTGAGTCCGTGCAACTGTCGATTCGCTTGTACGAATATTTCACTAGCAGAGGTTGTTTCCTGTCCAGGTTACCTGCCACATTGTATCTAGGTAGGATTCACTCATTTTTTTTATATGCCCAGCATTATTGTTTATTTTTGACCGCATGTAGTGATGACGTTAGGTATTTTCTACGGGGGTTTCTTTTGTTTTGAGTAGCAATGGGGTTTTCTTTACTTAAGGTTCAACCTTTTTATTTGTGAGCGTTTTTTCATTTTGCTGGTTATTTTCTTGCTCAGTCTCTGTGTGGCTATGAGTGCACCATTGATATTTATTTGGGAAGCAAGGGCATGGTGCAGATGAGCGTTTCATCATCTGCACCGCCCCTTTCGTTCTTGTATCGTTTTAAAACCTAGTCTGCGTGGCCATGTCTTAAGTGACGGTGTGTTCCCGTGGGATGTAGGAGGGGAGCGTAGATGATTAGGGGTTTTGGGGGGTTTTAGTGGTCTGCAGTTTCAGGTTTCTTTTGTTTCCTCAGTCAGGTTTTCTACCCAAAAGATAAAGGTGGTTGAGTAGATCTCGAGTTTTCCCTAATAGAGGTTTTCGCAGGCTAGGGCCAATAGGTTTTGTCGGTTTCTTGTTGTTGCTTCTCGTACTAAAAGCCTATTTTTTTTATAAAAGAAGTTTTTCAGCATGCATATTGATGGGATGGTAATATTCTGATTGTTTTTATCGTTGTTTTCAATACATAGCTTGCTAGGAGTAAATAGACTAAAATCATGTTGCATAATTATTACAGGCTAATCATCAGCACAACAATATGCCACGAAAGCAGAAGAAGGACCAAGTAGTTGAGGAGGAACCAGAAGTAGAGATATTAACCAAAGTTGAGGTTATTTATGAAGATATGAAGGCCACTACTGGAGTTGAGCCAGAGTATAAATGGGGAGAGGTATATAGAATGATTTAAAACCAGAGTGTTCTAGAAGCTGGATTTGAAGATATGCCTATATATTCCAATATTAAGAGATTAGCCATTATGAAAGTGGCCACTAGACTTGAAATTTTTCCATGTTTAGAGGTGATAGGGTGGATTCTGCCTAGGGAAGATGTAAAAGGGATGATATTGGCCAACACCGAGAATCAGGGTTATGCTGCATATAGCATAGCCTATGTATCCATGGCATATAATTTGCCAACACCACAAACCTATTTGACTGAAAGTTGGTTAAAGGAGCTCAATCTAGATATCGTGGAAACAGTTAAAAAGATAATGATCCTAGGTAAAAACTTCCATACGAGGCCTTCTAGAGAGTACGAAACATCAACCCTTTGCACTCCATATAGGTTCATTGCTTTGATGCTAAACATAATTTTCGAGAGGGAAAATGGAAAACACTTTAAAATAGGTTGGGTACCAGTGATATTTTTTGTCGCCACTCAAGGTACGATCTTTAATTGGTCAAATATAGTGTCAAACAGCCTATGAGTTTGTATAAGTGCAGCATTGGGAGGAGTGTCCCAGAAGAAGACATAATCTTACATGATTTCGATATTGATTGATTGCATTCTATGTACTCAGCCATTCCCAGCATTGAAGTTCGAATAGGATAAAGATCGCCCCCCTGTGTATGTTGCCTATAAGTTATTCTGGGCTCACAAATATTATAGCCATTACAAGGATATTTGTGAAAAATTCATCATGCCATTGTATACATTAATTCTCTTGGTCGAATGTAATTGTATGTCATAGGAAGATTTGGAAGTTGTGCAAAACATCTAAAATTATTATTTGACAGAAGAAGGTTTATATTTAAGAATGTACAGTGGTTCATGGGCCCCTTCCCTTCTACCGAGGTATGCTACAAACTATGTGATCCATAAAGAGGCTGTGAGATAGTTTTACATTGATGGAGTGGGAAATTTTATTTTTGAGCAGAAGAAGGCACTATATCCTATAGTCCCTTTTTTGTAGGAAGTTACAAAGTTTCCAGGGTAAAAACTGTAGTGGAGTTTGTTAAGGAGTTAGAGTATTTTCACTTCGGTGAAATGAATTTCCATAGGAATGACTCTGAAGATAAAGTTGTTGATTATTGCACAGTAGCTGGAGTACATTTCGAGAATACAAATTTCTAGGATAAAGATAAAGAGCTCTTCCGGAATTCTAAAAACATGACAGCTATAAGGAAAATATTCAAACAAAATATAGCTACTGTGGGTGGAAATGGCAAAGCTGCTGATAAACTCAAAAGGTAGGAAGAAGAGGAAGCTAAGATAAGGTAGGAAGAAGATCACAGGTTAGCACAAGAATTAGATAATTGGTTGTGAGCTGAAGAAGAAGAAAAGAAAAAGACAGTTGAAGAGGCGACAAAGAAGATAGAAGAAGAAAAGAGAATAAAGGAGGAAGACGAAATACAGAGAAGGTAGAAAGAAAGTGAAGGATTGAGATTAGATGATGCTAATAAGGAAAAAGAGCAAGCAGAAAAGGAAGTGGAAGAATCGAGAGAAGAGACACAAGAAGAACAAGACCATGTTGATCAAGGACAGACTCAGTCCGATGCTGATCCATTCGAACCTATTGTTACATCTAGTAGTACAACAAGAGAAAACCCTCTGACATTATCTGGAATTGAACTAATTCCCTTTATTCCTATAGAAGGAGAAGAAGTGCTTGATTTGAACACCATTTACTATGACAAGGTAAAAAAGAGGATTATTAAAAGAACAGAGGAAAATGTCAACACTGGAAGTAAACCAGGAGCGATGGATACTGATAACATAATGGTTCACGGTACCCACAAAGATCCGCGATTAATGGAAAAATATAGGGTAGCCCTATCCTTAGCCACTAAAGATAATGTGGATAGAATAATGACGGATCTTAAGCGATCCCAGAAGAAGGTCGCATAGTTAAAAGTGGCCTTAAAAAAGGAGAGAAGTGAAAGTCAGAACTTGAAGAGAAAATATGAAGATATGATCAATGAAGTTGAGATATCCAAGGCAGAGTGTTAGAATCTACAGGAAGATAAATATGCTTTGGTGCTGTCTACAGGAAATATAGAAAAAAGAATCCCAGGCTACCTTGGTAGATTTTAGGAAAATACAGCAAAGATATTAGGTTTTGGAAGCCGAAAGAGATACTCTGAGGCTATCAGTTGAAGAGTTGAATAAGGAAAAGGGGAATTTAGTTAGAAGATAAAGTGACAAAATTGGAAGTACAAAGAACCACTGCAGAAGGGAAATCGAAGATGTATGAAACTCAGATAGTAGCCTTGGAAGATCAAAAGAATTCACTAGAAGTTTCATTGAAGACATCTATGGAGCAGGAAGCCGATGTTGAACCTTTAAAGAAGCATGCTCTCATGCTCAGGAATAAGATTCATCAAATGCAGCTTCAGATGGTGGAGGAGAGGTTTAAGGTTCAACAGATAGAAATAAGATTGGAGGAAGTTATAAATACAGCTTCCTATTTCTTGGATAGGACACAGGATATCTTAGAAACTCTATAGGGAAGAATGACATGGGTGGAAACAAGTAAGGAGCCTCTCGCAGATGTACCTCCCAAAGACCTGGAAACGATAAATCTAGAATATGAGCTGATTGAGTTTGCTAGCAAAGCAGCAAAAGAGCTAGTGAAGACAGTGAGGAAGACGAAGAGTGCCTGTGCAGGATTCTACATAAGAGTCCTCCTAACTTACAATCGGTGTCAGATATCTGCTAGCAAGAGACTAGAGGTGTTGTCGGAGCATGAAATATTTTTGAAGCAATTACAAGAATGATGCAGCGAAGACAAACATGCCATTCAGCTAGTGAAGAGATTAGATGAAGAGGTGCTTAAAACTGAAATAGCACATGCAGAAGTTAGCAGTCTCTTACTGGAAGACCAACTTCACCTCATTCCAGAAAAAATGGTGAGTATAAAAGCTCAATATGCTAAGCATGAAATTACTATCAGATTTCTTAAACCTTCTGGTTTTGAAAACATAGCAGCATATGCCAATGCATGGAGAAAATTTATGAGTGAGCAAGCTGAGCCATCTTAGTTGGACTATTTAGAACATTTGATTAATGATGTAATATATTGTATTTTGAGTCCATAAGCTATAGGACAAAATTTTGTAAAGGAAAGGTTAGGGGAATACCAAAAGGCAACGAGGGAAGCTCAAGACTTTTTGCTTTTTGTATAAATATATGCAAGCTTTATGTATTGAGGAACCTTTTTTCAGACTATCTTTGTGAAATGTTATTGTAAGAAGAACTATTTCATCTTATAATAAAGAGTTTATATTTTCGGCTGGAGAAATCACTGTTGGGTTTCAAATGCTTGACATCGACTGGTTGAATGTGAACTACTTTTTTTTCAGTTTGTTTCTATGAACTATGAGATCGTTCTAACTTATGAATTATTTCATGTTATGAATATACTCCTGTTTATTTATGTGAAATTTCCACAATCATATCTGAGTAATGAATGTTTTAATTGGCAATGAGCTATCTCTTTGTTTATCTGTCTATTTATACTCATGTATTCAGAAATATTAGCAGCTATCTATAGTATTCTAAATGCATGTTATACAATACACTTCTCATTATTAATTACAGTATTTCTCCCTAGAGATAGGTTAGATAATCTTAGTTAGTATTTTCTTGTTTATGATTTAGAAGCGAAAGAGGTAAGACAAGAGATAAGAACATGTGCATCACATTGTGACACTCTTCGTTATCTCTATCGATTGCATCTACTTAGGCACTTGCATATCATACCTAAACATAAAACTAAAAGATTACAATTAAATGGTGGACCGGGCTGCAACCGGTAAAATAAGCTTTAATCGTTACTTGACCTATGGTAGTCTGACCATAAACCAGACGGATTCCCCATACCAAAAAATAACGAGCTAATTGGGAATGCTTATTGGAGAGAATCCCTACTGTTGTTACCTATGATTTTCCAGGCTTCAACAGTATCATATGGGAATTTGATGACACTTTTATCTGCAAGGAATAATTGATCCAAGTGTCAAGATTCTAACACTAAGCATGCAAGTGTCAATCATTTTTTCCATGAAAACAAAAAAAACAATCAAATGCCAAGTAAACATGTCAAATACAATTTCCAAATGTTGAAGCATATCGATAGAAAGAGTGTCTAATGCTCAGATGTTATATTTAAATACCAATTCCGAGTACCCAAGTGTGATGATAGTGAAAATGATGAAGAATGGGTAGAAAGAATTTGTAAGAGAGTACTTGGAAAAAAAACCGAGAAACGAGCTAATTTTTCAGGAAGACAATTGGTATCTTGACCTATATTTAGAAAGGAAATACCAACAGTTCCTAATTTGAAGGCATAATTGCAGCATTTAGAGGATCGATTCCAAATTTCCAGGAAATTTAACTTACAAAGAAAAGCATCTAACAACATAAGATCATTAGTCAATGGATTTATTCCACAGTCGAAGACATTTGAACTTCAACATCCCAAATTTTTTGGCAACATTAAATCATTGGCAAAAGAATCATTTCCATCACTTCAAAACATGAATACAAAAAATGTACATGTGGCATGGAACTGATAGGAGAAGACTAGCAGTCAAGGAATAAGCTCCAAATCACTATTTCAAAGACATTTTATCCCAACAATTCCATGTTCTTGTAAAAAATCATAGATTACTTTTATTTTTAGAATTATTCCTAAAACTTGTAGCTACTAGAAGATTGTACTTCAGTAAATGTTGGCATTGACAATAAAGAGAGGGGGGTTCCAGCAGAGGGGCTATGTGATATTGTAAGGGTCAAGAGTCATTAGTCTGAAAGCTTCTTTTGAAACATGTAAGTATATTTTGAAGATTGTATGGAGGATGGAATATCTATTATGAGCCACTTTGACTTATAATTAATGCAAATACATATCAATGTTTTTTATATAACTTTGTTGTCATATTACAAATGATAGTGTTTCTATCTTTTGTTTCTCATTACCAGTCTTATGTATTTGTATCCCTTTTATTTTGAATGTTTTTCTACCTAAGAGTATTTTCATGGGATATATGTATCAACTGTTTTTTGTCATATATATTATTTTCAAATTTGGACTATGTATAACTATTCTTTGTAGTCAATATACCTTTATATCATCCTTGTTATTATCTCTTTCATTTACTTATCAGTATCTATTTTATGCATGATTATTGGTCATTTCTCCACCCTTTCAATTCCCTTTATGTTATTATACACCAGAAAACAAAATAGTCAAATCAATGAACCTTTACTTTGAACATTAAGATGTGTTCATCTTGGCTCTCTTGCAGTCAAGAGTTAACTTTAGCACAAACACATCCATCAATTAATCAACACTAAATCATAAGAATGTTTATCAACTAAATCAATGAATCATAACAAGTAACACAACACAAGAGAACACAACATTTGTTTGGTAAACTTGTTTTATGTATTGTACATGGAAGACTTCAATATTCGCGATTACATCAGCACCAGCTGATAAGAAGAGAACCAACTCTCATTCCAAGGCTCGACTTGGTCTTCTCAGGTCCAACTAAGAAAGGGTTGAGGAATCCAATCCCCAAGGTTGCAAGACTCTGCTTGTAAATCCGATGTCAATATGAAACCACTCTATCCACTATCCCAACTCAGTATGTTTCTAATTGTCAACCTGCTCTGTTGTACAAGAATATCCAAGTCAACAAGAGGTCTGTATATCTGCAAATTTGTCAAAGGTACAAGATATCAACACCTCAATTGATTTTCTTTCATTCACAATATACTTTATGCAATACTCTTATTTAATATGTCTTCACATTGTACTCAAATATGCCACTTAAAACTTCTTTGTTTAAACACTTCAATGTTTCTGCCCAACTACTTCAACTATGCTCCAGGATCCTTCTCCATAAGCTGAACCAACTTAGCTCACACGTTTTCTTTTCATGTATCAACTCTTCAAGCCCTCTAACAACCATGGAACTCAACTCAACCATTCACAAGTCTCTTCCACAAGAGTGCTCAGCAATCTAAGCTTCAAATTTGTCCTTCAAAATTTCTCACCAAATGTGCATATCACACTACTTTTTCTGATGCTCAACTGCCCCAACTATCACAGTCCAAACTCGGTCTTAATTTCAAGGCATGAGCCTCATTAATCTGCCATCTAACTCGATCTCAATTGTTGTTCCTTATTTTCTCTGTGTAACTTTTCATACTGGGTGTATTTTTACATTTAATCTCAAGCTATCATGCACTCAATCCAACAACTGATTTCATTGTACTTGATCAGATCTTAATATGTCTCATAGGAAGACTTAAGTTAGGGCCCAAATCATTTTACAGATCCTTCCAGACTACCAATAATTCCACAAAAGTTATTTCCAAAATTAACACTCAGATCTACAACATAAACGGTTTACTTGATCTGCAAACAATCCTTTACAAGGATGAAGTAGGTGCCATGACTATCTTCCACAGATACCTTAGAGACAGTCTTCAAGTGACTTCATTTTTCTTTGATATTTCACTTCTCTCATCCCTGTACCTTTGCTCCTCTTATCTATCACATTATTCACATTCATTCACACGCAATGGGTTGCACCTTCTTTTTCACCTCAGAGCTTACATTTATGTCTGATCACACCCATTGTAAGGAAGCCTCACAACTCTGTCATCAAATCTTTCACGTCATACCACACAAAGAAAATAGCAATGTTGTAGCTGCCTTAGATGCCCAAAATTTCAAAGATAAGAGAGGAGACAGATAAATAATCTTGATTATTGTAGTATTCAAGCTCAGAGGAGATACATCTCAAACCAATCACCTTTTCTTCACTGTGGTTGCCTCAATGATGATACCCGAAAATCAGAGCTAGATTGGAGGCTTGCAACTTGCGATTTAAGAATGGAATTGTTGATGTATTTGTAACTTCATAAAATATTATAATGTATATTATCATTGTATGTTGTTGTACCCCAATCAGAGATGTGTTTTCCTCTTTTTGGGATTCCATTAGTGTGTATGGACCTTGAGGTACAACCTCAGTTGTAAGTCGGGGAAACAGTCCCCAGTGTAACATCATGTAATGTATTTTTGGAGTCTCTCTAGGAGAAGTCGGCCCTGTTAGGGTCAAAGCTCAGCCCCAGTCATGTAATAGGTTGATAATGTTAGAACCGTAATCCAACCATTATTACCTTAGTTTCACTCCTGAGTCAATTTTATTGCATTGTGCATTAATACACTATGGTGGTGGACTTAGGGTGCTTAGTTGGACTGATAGCTAGTCAAATTGAGGCATTTACACCCACATGAGCACTCCAAATCATTCAACCAGTCACATGTGCACCCTCATCATTGATGGTTCACTCCCATTCATTGAATGTGGACAACCTGGTTGACTAGGAGCGCTAGAGGTGGATTTTGTCCATTGTTGGCTTGATTTGGTGCATTTAATGCCACCTAGATGTTCTCAACCACCCAAATTTCCACACCCACACATTACAAGGTGTAATCATTGCCCCAAATCATCTCAAACATGCCCATACATCAATTTGTGGATGTTTGGGATGATTTGGAGCGTGATTGGCCCACCTAGGGGGGATTGATGCCAATTTGGCAATTTTCACTTGTATAGTCACAATGGGCTCCCAAAGCCTCAAAAAACTCTTATGATGTAATATAAACCTGTTAATAACATTTTTTTATGTTATACAGTCAAAATATAATCCGTTTCTGTTCACATTGTGTGTATAACTTGCTTCTCAATTAATGGTTTTTTGTTGGTTTTGCACCAAATTTGATTTGTGAGTTTATCTAACGCTCCTAAATATTCTAGTGGGTCGAATTTATCACATGGTATTAGAGCCTATTGGAGTTTATTGAGTTGCAGATCAATTCAGAGTGTGTTTGAGCTTCATTTTGGAGAAATTCCAGATAAAATCGAGTTGTTTTGCAGGACATTCAGCAATTTCACCACCATTAGCACAGGAATAAATGGAATCTACTTAAATATTGCTAACACCTTTCAAATTCTTCGATTCGAAGGAAGATATGGTGATTAAATTGAGATCCAAATGCCTTTACAGAGTTACCATGGGCACAAAGGTGGAGCCAAACTCTGTTGTTGAGAAAGCCAAGTACTTCAACAGATTGGATGAAGCATATGGATTGTTGTGTCTGGGTATCTCAAGAGATCTTGTGTTCCATTGAGACAGTTTAAACACACCCAATGAAGTCTTGGTAAAACTAGAGACATTGTTTGGTAAAACTGATGAACTAAGAGGTCACTAGATTGAGAACGAGCTCATCATCTTGAGCCCAGCGCACTTTGACACTATCCAGGACTTATTCACCAAGATTAAGGCACGTGTGTTGCATCTGAAGCAATGTGGCATTGAGAAGAAAGAGGAACAATTTATTTTGTCAATCCTTTCGAAGTTGGGGCCATAGTTCTCAGTCTTTGTCAGCACATTTCATACTGGTAAGCTTACACTTCGAAATTGGCAGATGCCAAGTTTGGCTAGCTTCATTGAGTCACTCACTCAGGTGAAAGACAAGCTAGTCCAAATGGGCACTATCAAGGTTAAGGATCAAGCCTTGGAAATGGGAGTTTTGAATGTTTCAAAGGGGAATCCCAATGCAAAAAATTTGAAGCTTCCAAAGAAGAAGAAACTAGAAAAAAACCCAAATCCAGCGATGCGGGTTCGAATCCTCCCAAGGAGAAGGACAAGAGAGGAAAAGAGAAGACCAAGTGCACCTATTTCCACAAGGGATGGAATCTAGAGAGCTCATGCATGAAAAAAACCATTGACTAGATGGTGCAACTGCTAGAGAAGAATAACATTCCTGTCCCTAACAACGCAAGGAAGAAGGATGGCACCTCCAGCTCAGAAGGCAAGGAGAAATGTCATGCTTTGGTAGAAGGTACCTCTAACTCTTCATATTTCATCATTGATTTGGGGGCTTCTAGACGCATGGTATCCACAAGAGATATCTTCTCCTCCATGCATTCGAATGTTGGCCCAGCAGTTCAAATGGGGGATGATTCAGAAATCCAGACCAGGGGGATTGGTAGGATTGACTTAGAGCATGGTTTCTTCAGTGATGTGTTGTATGTACTAGACCTTGCAACAAATTTGTTGTCAATATATCAAATGATCCATAGAGTAGAGGCAAAGAGAGTGACCTTCACTCCATACATGGTAGAGATTGTTGAAATCTCATCAGACCAAGTCATTGCAATTAGGTATGCAAACCATCATGAGAGGATGTACAAGTTTTCGAACTTCTTCCCCACTTCCAATGACCAAGCACTTCTCTCACATGCCAATGAGGTTTCCAAGTTATTGCATGAGAGGTTTGGTCACATGAATTACAAATACCTCCAAGCACTACACAGAGATGAGATGGTGGAGGGACTTCCACAAATCAAATCATCAAATGGAGCATGCATTGGGTGTGTAGTTGGGAAGCATCCATAGCGAAGCTATGAGAAGGGGATGGCAATGAGATCCACACAACCACTTGGGTTGGTACAGTCATATATGATTGGTCCATTTCCCACTCCATCATATGGTGGATCAAGGTATGTACTTACATTTATAGATGATTACTCAAGATTCTATTGGCCTCAAATTAAAGTCTGAAGTTTTTGAACAATTGAAGATTTGGAAGGCATTGGTAGAAAATTAGAGTGGGCATAATATTAAAGTCCTTAGGACTGGTAATGGGAAGGAGTATGTAAACAAGAACCTACAGCACCTTTGTGAGGAGAGTGGCATCCAAATGAAACACTCAACTCCCTACACACCACGGCAAAATGGTGTGGCAGAGAGGAAGAATAGATCTCACAAGGAGATGGCCACTTGCATGATTGAAGCAAGGGATCTAAGTCCCAAGATATGGGCTGAGGCCATTAGTTGTGCTGCACACATACAAAACAAAGAGTTCAATAAATCAGTAAAAGGAAAGACTCCCTATGAGGCGTGGTTTGGCCATAAACCAAATGTCTCAAATTTCAGGATTTTTGGAACTAGAACATGGGCTAGAATCCCTTCTGAAAAGAGGAAGGCCTTGCAGCCACAAATAAAGAAATGCATTATGGTTGGGTATTGTGAGGAAACTAAAGGATACAAACTCTTTGACACTTCCATCCTTAATACATTTGTTGAAAGAAGTGTGAAATTCAAAGAAGAGCCAATTCCATATTTCAAGCTTGCACCAAGGGAATGCTCCTCTCTTCGACCATTCGAAGATGTAAGTGATGATACATGCTCTGTTTTTTTTATATGTCTGATATAAATATGGTTAAATATGATATTGTTGTAGATGACTCACCATCAAGACCCAAGTGGCCTGAAAAAATCATTTCATTCATCATTGTTCTTGCCATCTGTTGTAAATACCTATTCTGTCTCTCAACTACTCCATTATATTGTGGAGTCCCTAGAATAGTGTATTCTCTTTTAATTCCATGTTTATCAAAAAACTCTTTGAAGTCTCTTGAACTGAACTCTCCTCCTCTATCAGATCTTATTTCCTTCAGTCTCTTTCTTATTTGATTATAAGTCAAAGCCTTGAAAATTTTGAACTTTTCAAGAGCTACATATTTTTATTTCAGAAAAGAAACCCATGTGAGTCTAGAATAATCATCAATGACCAACATAAAATATCTTTCTCTTCTTGTGCCCTCCTTTCTTCATGGTCCACACAAATCCATATGTACTAATTGAAGTGGTCTGTCTCTTGATGTGAAGTTCTTGTATTTAAACTGTGTGCGAGTCAATTTTCCCATTTGATAAGGTTTACAAATAGAGTCATATGGCTTTGATATTTTTGGAATATCTTTTATTGCCCCATTGTTCACAAGCTTGATTATATGATAAAAATTTAAATTTCCAAGTATCCTATGACAAATCCATATTTCATCAAACTTTCTTAGATGGCATTCTTATTTTCCTTCTTTCAAGACATAGACATTGTTTTCTGTTCTTATTCCTTTTGCAACCAACCGTCATGAGGGTACATATTTTATCTTCCAATCTTTAGAGGTGAAAAGAACTTCACATCCTCTGTCACAAACCTGGATGACACTAAGAAGATAATGTGTAAGTCCATCAACAAACAACATGTATCGGGATTTCCCTTTTCCATTAATCAACTTCACCATTCCTTTTCCTTTAATTTTCCCTGGAGCATCATTTCCAAAAGTTACATTTCCTGATTTATTTTCACTTAGAGACAGGAACTTACTTTTATCACGAGTCATGTGTTTGGAACATCCACTGTCAATATACTAGGGGCCTTTTTTTCCTTTGAACATAAATCACTAAGCCACATTTGTTAGTTTCTTTCTTCTTCCAAACTTTAGCACTTTCAGTAGAGTAATTCACTCTTGGGTCTGTTTTATAATCCTTCATATGACAGTCTGAAGCCTCGTGTCCAAGACTATTACAAACATAAAATTCTGGATCGTTGTATAGTAGATCAAAAGAGTTTTTATATCTATCATGGGTTATTCTTTGAGATGTATGCATTTCTTATTTACTTGTTGACCATCTTGTTCTATGTTGTAGCAATTGACTATTCTTTGATTGCATATTTCTAAAAATTAAATGCACAGTTTGCAACTTTGTGGCCAAAATTAGAACAACAATAATAGTAACCATGGAAAAAAATTTGGTACCTGAATCTTGGTTTTCTTCCCTTTTGTTGACTTTGTTTCTGAGCAATCCTTGGTTGATAATTCTGATCTGAATTTTCGACTTTGGTACTTGCTTCATTTCCTTTTGTTTGCACAGTATGTTTTCATTCTGATTATTTGCTGCTTGAACCTTCTTCATATCCAAAATGTTTTTTTAACCATGGGAAACTTTCCTTACTCAGAATGTTGTTTAGTTCTTCTGGAGGTTTAATACTTGACATATTTTGGTGATACAGAGCTTGAAATTTCTCCAAAACTTTCCTAGTTGTCATTACTTCTTCCAAAACTTCACAACTCTTTTTCCCTTCTGTTAATTTTTGTTTTGGTATATCTTCTATTTTATTTTCCTCTTCTAATTCAAATTTTAATAGGAAAATATATTCACTTGGTTCTTTACCATTCTTTTCATAATGCATCAATAATTGTTTTTGTTTCCTCTTCTTTAGTCTGAGTATGCTAATCTCCTCCAAAGCACTAACTAGTTCACCTTCCATATCAACCCTAACTTCTTCATCATTCAGTTCACTTCCTATATATTCATTTCCAAAATCTTATATGGCCATGTTGAGGCCTCGAAATTTGCAGGAAGCAACAGCAAGGGATTCTCCCCAGTCAACGTTCCCAACTAGCACGTGACTGTTTGGTGTAGGGAATCTGTTCGATTTGCGGTCCGGCTACCGTAGGTCAAGTAACAAAAATAAAAGGGTTTACCGGTTGCGGCCCGATCCACCGTATATATTTTTGTATTTTTGACTTAAAGTATGATATGCACGTGCCTACCTAACATGCAAATTGATTAAGAATGCAAGGAGTGTTCACAATGTGATGCACAGGTTCTTACTTCTCGTCTTAAACTCCCTCACATCTAAATTACACACAATTAGAAATAACTAACTAGGCTATCTCTAGAGAGCTAGATATTAATTCATGAGTAATGTAATACTGTTCACATGTTATGGAAAATCACAGATAGCTATTCCTAGAACCAAACATATAAACATGAATAAAAGTGTATATGACAAGATAGCTCATCAATAGTTAAAACTCCATTACTCATAGTGGAAAACATCACAGAAATACTAGAGAACATTCAGGTAAGAACATAGGTTCATAAAATTAGAACGCTCTCACAGTTAATGAAACACAGTTGAAAACGAAATAGTTCCCCTTCAACATCGTTCATTTATCACATTTGAACATTCCACATAGCACCTTCTCCAACAGGCAAAATTTGTAATTTCTTATTGTAAAATGAAGTAGTTCCTATTACAAACGATAGTTCACAAGTTTTTTCCAGGGAAAAATCCCCTTTCCACTCTAACTTTCATCTATTTAAACTAAATCAGCCCACCCCTTGGGCTGCCCCAACCGTGTGACCTTTGGGCTCCTAAAAAATGTCTAATATTACCATTTTTGCCTTTTCTGCGAATACTCATGATTCACTTCATGCATTACGTTTTCAGATTTCAACTTATGAATACTTAACCAAGTAGGATCCACTCAGTAATTGATGGATCTTTCCAAGCCTGGGATTTTGTCGCCATTGATTCTGCCCCGTCTTTTGTTTGTCTTCCTTGAGATCCCGTTGATTTCGGTACGAGCTCTGTCCGACACTGCCTAGCCAATCTTTCCGCTGCTTTGTCTCCTAGCTCTGCTCTCTCGTAGTAGTAGTTTGAAAAAGTTTCTTGAGTCCATCTGTAATTAAACGAAATTTATCATTAATTAGGATTGCATATTTTCAATTGAATTACATCAACAAAATGAAAAATAATCAAAAGAGGCTTTGTATTGCGTTCTCATCATGAAAACCTTAACAAGTACCAAAACCACGTCACCCATACAAGGGTTTAAAACTCACAGAACGACGGAAAAATGACAACTTATCGGCAGCTAAAAACATTAAAACATCGACCGCGTAGTCTCACTCACAGCCGCGTCGGCGGGACTCAAACAGGAAATGGGATCTGCGAGATCATTAAGTTTATCGAAGTCGAAAGAGCTAAAATCCAAACTCTAGGTGGAAAAGCTCCTAGTCGACGAGCGAAAAGACATCGACGTCGGACAATTAGTGCAATACACAGCCGCAAGGGCAGAGGAGGAAAGACTAAAGACTTCGATCCAAAGACAAAATGATGAAAAACCGACAAAGTATCGGCAAGCAGAGCAACTATATGGTGGATACCTAATTCTCTTGGGAGCCGCAAGGGCAGAAGATAAACAGACTACAGCCTCCGATCCAAAACATAAATTTTGCTATGGTGCAAGATTGATGTAAAACGCTAAGTGTTCAGAACAACTTGAGGTCTCACAGCGGTTCAAAAAACCTGTTTCACTTCTGAAACAACGGCTTCACAAAGACCAAATATCTCGACTCAACTTCGACCAACCTCCGATAATATAAACAAGTCAAACAATACGACGTGGCAACAGAGAAGTCAAGATCCTCCTGCAGAATAATCATCGTTCAATTTCTGCAACGGAGGATTCCTAAGGAAACATGGCTCCGATACGTTGTTTAAATGGCCTTCGGAATAGTGGCTAGCATGAGAAATAAACTCCCGGGAAGAAATCGCAGCTCAAAGGGCAACAAACCAAATTCTAAACTCCGCAACCCACAACAGTTTCAAACATAAGCAATTTTTTGAAAAAACAGGAAGGGAGTTAGCCTCAAAATAGTCCAAAATTAAAACAAAAACAAAAAGAGTTCATGGATCCAAATGATTTTAGGTAATACTAAAATTAACAAGGGGGTCCAAAATTTGAAAATTTGGGGAAACAGTTGCAGCTGCAACAATTGGCGACTACCTGGTGGACCTAGATCTCTGGACGATTTCTTCTTGAGTAACAGACTGTTTAACAACAAACGAACCTGTTGAATTCTTCTAGATATCTAGATTTCTCAAGTGGAAAATGTATGTACTTTTAATCATTGATGATAGTCCAATTTAGGAGAGTGGAAACCAGGATTTTCAATTCAAGATACCTCTTTTGATGCTAGGAAGATGAATTTCATTTGTTACCTCTGTCTTCAGGTAGCTGTCAGCTTGGACACCATAGGATTGTAGCATATGGTAAATAGAAGTATTCATTTATTCCTCATTCCCATGCCATTTTGCACCCTTTTGTGCTTTTTGAACTTTTGTCTTTTCATATGAGTCCTCCTGCATGCCTTTCTTTCTGAATTTTAATACAGGCTCCTCTATCCATAGTGTCCTTTTGTGTGAGAGATGTATTCAATTTTTAGCTCACGGATGGAGAGGAAATTTTGGCGATTTAGTACTTATATGGTTCAGCATTTGTTTTGATACATAATTCTTTCATAGGAGCTTTCGACTCTTATTTTCCTTTTGGCATACAATTCTTGGCATGGGATCATTTATATATAATATAATGTTTACCCTGCTTCCTTTCCATGGGCCCTTTGTTGTCACTCCCTAGGACAATTTAAATGTGATATGGATGGAGCCTCAAGATAGTATTCTAGACTCTTTGATTCCGGTTTATTTTACAAGGGTTAAGCAGGACTTCAATGTGTTCATAGCCACTCGAGAAAAATACTAAAATATAAGAAATTCTTTTAGATAAACAATAATACACAGTCTTATACCCAAGAACTTTAATCATTCCAAAATTCTGATGTTCTCCATGCAACCGCGGGTTTGCCTCCTTTATTGAAATTAGTAGAATTTAGACTAAAACAAAACAGAACTACATAACTCAAAGTAAACGGCCAAGTCAAATTATTTATATACAAGATAGAAGAACACAAACAAACTCAGGAAAAATAAGGTTTGAGAACTAAACCATTTACTGGAAAGTTCTCTTCCCATCCTTGTAAATCTTGCAACTTATAAGTTGAGGGGCCAAGCTTTGCCGCAATATGGAAAGGACCTACCCACAACTGCTGAAATTTCGTGTGTTTTCCTTTCTCATCATGGGGGTGGTCCCACTTGAGAGCCAAATCTCCCACCTCAAAATCTTTTGTTCTAGCCTTGTGTTTATCAAACCATCTCTTTACTACCTCTTGTTGTTGTTTAAAGCGCTCTCTGGCTTTAGATCGAGACTCTTCTGCCTTCAGGAGATTATATATCCTCATTTGCAAGACTTCATTATCTGATCCTCTAGATTCCTGATCTATTATGGAAGAGGGCAGCATGATATTGGGGGGTAGAATGGCCTCTTTACCATACACAAGGGTATACGGAGACACTCCTATCGAAGACTTGGGGGTGACTCTATCAACCCAAAGGGTGTTTGGTAATGCTGAGTACCAACTCCTCTGATTTTCTATCACCATTTTTTTAAAATCCTAATCAGATTCTTGTTTGTAGACTTCGCTAAACCATTTCCCCGTGGATAGTAATTAGCAGAGTAATGCAACTTAATCCCTTTCTCATGAGCAAAAGTAGTTAATATTATTGAGGAAAAGTAAGTAGCATTATCAAAAACTAAAGAAATTGGAACTCCAAACCTGGTTATAATATGGTCTTGCAAGAAGTCTATGACCACATCCTCATTGCTTTTGTGCAATGGGACGGCTTTGACCTAGAGAGTGAAGTAGTCGGTTCCTGTCAGAATATACTTGTGTTGCAGGGAAGAATCCGGCTTTATCTCCCCAATGATATCTAACCCCCATTGCTCAAAAGGCTCTCTTATTATCATAGGCTTCAACTGTCCTGCTGCTTTAGCTTGTCTTCCACTACACCTTTGACAAATGTCGCACTTTCTGACATGGGCATGTGCATCTTTGAAGAGCGTGGGCCAATAGTATCCGGCTCTGAGAATTTTGTGAGCTGTAGTATCTCCGAAAAAATGTCCTCCAACAAGCCCATCATGCAAATTTGTCATTACCTTCTTCGCATCTTCTTTCTCTAAGCATCTAAGAAGAACTCCGTCCTAATTTTCTCTAAATAATATTCCTTCAATAATTTGATATGAGGCTGATTTAAGACACAGTGCTCTTCTTTGCTTAGAATTTCAATGTTCTGGTAACGATCTTGTCTGAAGGTAATGCACAAGGTCTCGATACCAAGATTCTGGGGCTGTGAAAAGAGGACATACATCCATTAAATGTAACTCAGCTTCATCTTCCCAAGCATGTTCTTCATTGTTTCTATTTTCAGTCATTAGCCTGCACAATCCTTGCCCTTTAACTATAGAAGCTGGCTTGAATTCGAGGTCATATTCCTGAAGAGCTGTTACCCAATTGCCCCTTCTTTCTCCTAACTCCTTCTGTACGAAAAGAGACCTCACAGCTGGGTGTGGGACGATTACCTTGGTCCGGTTCTTTAGTATGTAGGGCTTGCATTGTTTCACCGCTTTGAACACTACGTAGTCTTGTTTATCTATAGCCGGGTAATTCAATTCGGCCCCTTGCAGACTAGTGCTCATAAATGATATGGGGAACTCATCTCCCCCATCTTCCTTCTAAGTAAGCACAGCTGCTAGCGAATCATCAGATGCGAAAGTGTACAGAATAAAATATTTATTGAAATCCGGGCTTTTGAGGGAGGGTGCATGCGCAACAGTGGTTTTAATCTTGCCGAATGCGTTCTTCTCAACATCATTCCACTTGAATTGTACACTTTTCTTCACCATTTGCTGCAAAGGTTTAACAATTTGAGCAAAATATGGCACAGACCTTCGCACAAAGTTTATCGTCCCCATAAATGATTGCATGCCCTTTTTATTATGGGGCAAGGGAATCTATTCAATGGTTTTGATCTTTTCTGGGTCTATGGAGATCCCCTTCTTTGAAACCACGTGACCCAGCAACTTACCTTCCGTAACAGCGAACATGCACTTCTTGGGGTTTAGTGAGATACCATATTTTCAGCAGCGTTCAAAAATTTGCTTTAGATGAAATGCATGCCCTTCTTTATTCTTTGAGAATATCATGATGTCATCGAGGTATACTACAGCACTGCGACCAATCAAACCACGGAAAGCTATGTCCATAGCCCTCTGGAATGTAGCTCCAACGTTTATAAGTCCAAAGGGCATTCTTCTATAAGCAAAAGTTCCCCACCTGGTCCTGAATGTCGTTTTCAATCTGTCTTCTTCAGCTACTAATACTTGACTGTAGCTTGAAAATCCGTCTAATAAAGATAATAGTTCAGAACCTAAAACCATTTGCAGTAGTTGCTCCATGGGTGGAACAGGATAATTGTCTTTATCTGAAGCATGATTTAAGTTTATAAAATCCACACATAACCTGATTTCTCCAGATTTCTTCCTTACTGGTACCAGATTTGAAACCCATTCCGAGTGTCTAACCTTAAAAATGATTCTAGCATCCAATAATTTCTTAACTTTGCTCTGGATTAGAGGCTCTAATTTTGGATGCATTTTCCTTAAAGGCTGCTGATAAGGTTTGACTCCAGATTTGATGGGGATAACATGCTGGATGATACTGGTGTCATATGTCTTCAGATCTTCATATGTCCAAGCAAAAACATCTTTGTATTGTCTGAAAAGAACGATGAACTTATCTCTCTCAGCCGGTGAACAACATTTTCCAAGATTCACATATTTAGGCTTCATCTCAGTCCCCAAATTAATCAATCCAAACTGTAGAGATGAGCTGCGAGTCTTCACATTTGCTGGTCTTCTAAAATTTTCATTTAAATCAAACATCCTTTCTACAGGTCTGACTCCTTTAGGGATGAAATTATAAAATTTCAGCTCGGCCTGATGTTCTTCGTCATCAATAATCGCCCCTTTAAATGCCTCGTCATTTGTTAAGCATTCTATAATCTGCTGATCGTCATCGAACACTTGTAGGTTGGTAATCATATCCAGATTCGAGGGCCTGAAAAGCAATTCAATAGAGCACCGATTATTAGAGGGCACAAGCCTCGCAGCTGATGTGGCCAGCAAGTCAGCTGCTGCATTCTTAATTCTTGGAATCGATACAATATTAAATGCATTAAAACATTTGAGTAAATCCCATACTTCATTTTGATAAGATTTTAAGTGAGGAGAAATGCAATATATTTGATTCCGAATTTGTTTTACAATTATTTCAGAATCTCCAAACACTTTTAGATTATTTGTCTTTAATTCAATTGCTTTCCTTAAACCTTGAACCAACGCTTCATATTCAGCTGTGTTATTTGTACATTCAAACTCTAACCTACATGAAAGAAAATGTTTGTTCTTCTTGGGGTCAATCAGGACACAACTGGCTCCTGACCCTTCTAACGTTTTAGAACCGTCAAAAAAAGTGTCCAGAAATCACTAACTACTGTGCGGGAATTTACATCTACTTCTACTCCTAAGTCTACTATTTTACAATTGATTTCATCAGCCCGTGAAAACTGAAGGAGATCAGGCTGAGTGTTTGATGTGTTGCTGGCTTCTTCTATTTGGTAATTTCCTGGTTCCAACTCAATAAAGTAATTTCCCAAAATAGAATCCACTGGTTCGTTTTTTTCTTCGAACTGAGTAATGTTGTGTTTCATATGGGGTTCCCTCAAAATTTTAATTTGATTCGGGATTCATTTATACGGCAGCCACAAATGTGACCAGTCCGATGCAAAATATCCGTTTAGCTTTGCTGACCAGTCTCTGCTCAGAACAAGCCCATAAGCTTCTGGTATGTCAGCCACCACAATATCTATAACTTGACACACCTTATCATTCAAAGACAAGCGGACTAGAACATCCTCCATTTCCCCAATTACCTTCACATTCGTCCTATCCAACTGAACAACCCTCCAGGTGGATGGTTTAGGCTGTCCATTTATCCTTTTGTAGACTGACAATGGCATGACGTTAACCGATGCCCCTGAGTCTACCAAGAAATTATGTACGTTATGGTTAAAGATTTCAAAGGTGAGGAGAAATGATGGATTCTTGCTCTTAGGCTTACCTCCTACGCTTGCTTCCCCAATTATTTCTTCTTCCATGGGCTGGTTGTCGGTGGGTAGCCCCTCCTCTAATGCTTCAAGTGCTTTCAATAGCTTTTCTTTCTGCTGCGGCACCTTGCACATTTCAAATAACGAGATATTTGCCCTTACCTTCTTTATATCTTCCACAATGCCATTATTTATTTATTTTTCATTGGGCTTGGAGAATATGTTAGTCTGTCTAGGACCTTGACTGGTGATGGTAAATTCTGGAATTTCATTAGCTGAGGAGCTATTTTGAAATTTTTTAACATTCCTTTGAAGTCTTTTAATCTTTGGGAGCATGAGACTGTTTTCTTTAGCCAACCCTTGGCTTCTTGTTGTTACATTTGTTTCCAGGATGCCCTCGTGTCCCAAAACCTTTTCCTCCTCGACGCCAAACAACAAAACACAGTCCCATAAAACCATGGTCTCATCCTCTTGTTCTTTTGTTGGTGTATTACTGTCTTTCCTTTCTTCATCTTCATCTTCTGTCAATTTAGAATCTAACAGCTGATTCATAACCAACGTCATTGAGTTTATCCATTGAGGACAATTCTTTTCAGAGTGGGGTTGTTGGTGGAAAGTGCAAAAATTGTCCATTCCTACCTCAATTAAATTCATAGATTCCAAATTGTGCGGAGGGGGTTGGGATTGATTGTTATCTTCCATTTTCTTGTAATAGGGCTTATAGAACTTTTGGGCTTCCTTTTCCTTTTCCAAGTCTATGATTCTGTTAGAAAGCTTTTGCATCATTTTTGCCATTCCTTCAAAATCTGGTGATTGCTCCTCCTTAGGCTTGGTAAACAACAAAGCTTTCCTCCCCACGTTTTTCTCTCCTGATCGTTCGGGATAATCTTCGATACTTTGCATTTCAGCCTCTACTTTCTCCGCCTCCTCATAGGTCTCCGCTAGAGTAGGCTTGGCCTTCATTTTGGAAAACATGGCCAACTCAGGTCCTAGAGTTGAGGTATAATATTCAATCAGGACTTTATCCGAACGTTTTTTCAGTTTCAGAAAAAATCTTAAGATAGGCTACAAACCTTTGGGTGAAACTATGCACCTTCTCCTTTCTTTCTTTCTTTAAGGTGCATAGTCCTTTCATGAGAGCTGCATGAGTCTTTTGGGTTGCATACTTACTTCTAAAAATCCTCTCGAAGGTATCCTAATCAGGGATAGAATTTGCCGGCAAACCAAAGTACCACGATGCTGCAGCTCCTTTAAGGGTGTGTGGGAAAAGTCTGCAAACTACATCCTCATATTCCCCAACCCTTAACCCTTCTATTGCCAAATAGAAACTTTGCAAGTGGTCGTCTACTAGTATCCTCTCATTTGGGTCAAATTTGGGCAGCATCTTTTCAAAATATTGAGGTAAATCATGCAAAGGAGGTGTTAGGTTTAAAGGTGATCTGGCTTTCCAGGTAGGTGGTGGATTCAGTGGGTTGGGTGGTTGATTTGCGTTTACGCCTACCATGAGTTTGGGTGGAGAGTGAGGAGGTGAGCGAATATGAGTGTGAACAGGAGAACTATGAGGAGTATCCAGACCTACTTGATTCAAAGGTTGTACAACTTCCTATAAGGTTGTTTCTACAAGTTCTTCCCAATCCCCAACCAGCACTGAGTCTTTCAATATAGGATGATATTTCCTTTTATATTCTCTTCTGGGAAATTCAAAGATAATCGGCAATCCTCCAATCTTCTTCACGTATTCCCTAGTGTGTCTTCTCAGATCATTAACAACTTCGTTGTCGACAGAATAAAAATGTTCTCTACCCTCCTCTTCAGGAATTGGATTATGAAACACACAGCTTTCTGAACTGTTACCGGTGGAATAGTCTCGGGAAAACGGGTTTCCTCGACCAGCCATGCACTGGCGGCCCTCCTTCTAGCGTCAGAAACTGTTGAGGCCTGGAAATTCGTAAGCAGCAACAGCAAGGGATTCTCCCTAGTCAACGTTCCCAACTATCTCATGATTGTTTGGTGTAGGGAATCCATCCGGTTTGCGGTCCGGCTACCGTAGGTCAAGTAACAAAAATAAAAGGGTTTACCGGTTTCGGCCCAATCCACCATATATATATTTGTATTTTTGACTTAAAGTATGATATGCACGTGCCTACCTAACATGCAAATTGATTAAGAATGCAAGGAGTGTTCACAATGTGATGCGCAGGTTCTTACCTCTCGTCTTAAACTCCCTTACATCTAAATCACACACAATTAGAAATAAATACTAACTAGGCTATCTCTAGAGAGCTAGATATTAATTCATGAGTAATGTAATACTGTTCACATGTTACGGCAAATCACAGATAGTTGTTCCTAGAACCAAACTTATAAACATGAATAAAAGTGTATATGACAAGATAGCTCATCAACAGTTAAAACTCCATTACTCATAGTGGAAAACATGACAGAAATACTAGAGAAAATTCAAGTAAGAACATAGGTTCATAAAGTTAGAACGCTCTCACTGTTAATGAAACAAAGTTGAAAATGAAATAGTTCCCCTTCAACATCGTTCATTTATCACATTTGAACATTCCACATAGCACCTTCTCCAACAGGAAAAATTAGTAATTTCTTATTGTAAAACGAAGTAGTTCCTCTTACAAACAATAGTTCACAAGTTTTTCCAGGGAAAAATCCCCTTTCCACTCTAACTTTCCTTTATTTAAACTAAATCAGCCCACCCCTTGGGCTGCCCCAACCGTGTGACCTTTGGGCTCCACAAAACTGTCTAATATTACCATTTTTTCCTTTTCCACGAATACTCATGATTCACTTCATGCGTTACGTTTTTAGATTTCAACTTATGAATACTTAACCAAGCGGGATGCACTCAGTAACTGACGGATCTTTCCAATCCTGGGCTTTTGTCGCCATCGATTATGCGCCGTCTTTTGTTTGTCTTCCTTGAGATCCCGTGGATTTCGGTACGAGCTCTGCCTGACACTGCCTAGCCAATCTTTCTGTTGCTTTGTCTCCTAGCTCTGCCCTCTCGTAGTAGTGGTTTGAAAAAGTTTCTTGAGTCCATCTGCAATTAAATGACATTTATCATTAATTAGGATTGCATCTTTTCAATCGAATTACATCAACAAAATGAATAATCATCAAAAGAGGCTCTATCTTGCATTCTCGTCATGAAAACCTTAACAAGTACCAAAACCACGTCACCCATACAAGGGTTTAAAAATCAGAGAACGATGGGAAGTTGACAACTTATTGGCGGCTAAAAACATTAAAACATCAGTCGCGTAGTCTCACTCACAGTCGCGTCGGTGGGACTCAAACAGGAAACGGGATCCGCGAGATTGTTAAGTTTATCGGAGTCGAAAGAGCTAAAATCCAAACTCTAGGCGGAAAAGCTCCCAGTCGACGAGCGGAAAGACATTGACGTCGGACAACTAGTGCATTACACAGCCGCAAGGGTGGAGGAGGAAAGACTACAGACTTCGATCCAAAGACAAAAAGACAAAAAACCAACAAAGTATCGGCGAGCGGAGCAGCTATATGGCGGATACCTAGTTCACTTGGGAACTGCAAGGGCGGAAGATAAACAGACTACAGCCTCCGATCCAAAACATAACTTTTGCTATGGCACAAGATCGATGTAAAATGCTAAGTGTTCGGAACAACTTGAGGTCTCGCAGCGGTTCAAAAAACCTGTTTCACTTCCGAAACAACGGCTTCACAAAGACCAAATATCGTGACTCAAATTTGACCAACCTCTGATAATATAAACAAGTCAAACAATACGACGCGGCAACGAAGAAGTCAAGATCCTCCTGCAGAATAATCATCGTTCAATTTCTACAACGGAGGCTTCCTAAGGAAGCATGGCTTCGATACGTTGTTTAAATGGCATTCGGAACAGTGGCTAGCATGAGAAATAAAATCCCGGGAAGAAATCGTAGCTCAAAGGGAAACAAACCAAATTCTAAACTCTGCAACCCAGAGCAGTTTCAAACATAAGCAATTTTTTGAAAAAACAGGAAGGGAGTTAGCCTCAAAATAGTCCAAAATTAAAACAAAAACAAAAAGAGTTAATGGATCCAAACGATTTTAGGCAATACTAAAATTAACAAGGGGGTCCAAAATTTGAAAATATGGGGAAACAGTTGCAGCTGCAACAGGCCATAAGCATAAATTTATTCAAGTCATCTTCACAAGATGAATCGCTTTCTGTTTCTTTTGAAGAATCAACATCATTTACACAAAAGATTTTCTTTTTATATTTAGCCTCTTTATTGTATTTATTGACTGTATAGTTTTCTTCATCATCAGAATTCTACGTCTGTTTCTTGTGGGGACATTTAGATACAAAATGGCCTATTTTACCACAGTTAAAACATTTAAAGGGCATATTTCCTTTGTATTTACATGATCCTTTCTTCAACCTCCTTACAAATTTTGCCCAAGTCGCATCCATTTCAGAATCAGTGTTCTTATCTTCTTTAAAAGATGCTTATCTAGTGGTGTATTTATCTTTACCAATCCTCATTTCTTAGTCTACCAGAGTACCTAGAAGTTCGTCAATATGTAGAGTTTTAAGATCACTCAATTCTTCTATTGTAGAAAATTTGGGATTAAATCTTTTAGACAAAGATCTTAAATTTTTTTGAACTACAGATGCTTCATCAATATTTTCACCAAGATCCTTCATAGCATTCATAGTCTCTTCTATTGTTAAGAAATATTTACTGACATTCTCATCCTCATTCACCTTTAGTTGTTCAAATTTTAGTCTATATGTCTATAGTTTGGCATCCTTTACTTTCTCATTTCCTTCATAATGGATTACAAGTTTATTCCACATCTCTTTCACGGATTCAAGATGCATCACTTTAACCAACTCAGCCTATGCAAGACCACTTAGGATAGCATTCATTGCTTTTGTATTAAAACTAAACTCCAACTTATCATCTCTGGAGGCTAGCACAACTGGATTTATGTAGCCAGTGTCTACTACATCCCAAACATCAGCACCTAAGGACATTATAGAGGTTCTCATTCTAACCTTCCAAAAGGAAAAAGTTGTTCCATCAAACAGAGGAACCTTATTGGATGAATTCCCTTCATAACTTGTCATGTTTAAGCTTACAGATATACCTTTAAATAAAAATAACCTGCTATGATACCAATTGTTGAAATGATTCAAATAACTGAGAGGGGGGTTGAGTCAGTTATTTCTAAAGCTTAAACCATTTTCAATATTTAAAAAATTATTATTGATTACAAATTTACAGTTATGATAATGCAGCAGCTATAACATAAGGAATGATGATCATCAATCACACACACATGATATAGGCAGAAAAAAAATCATCTTTATTTGAGCAACTAATCAAATGAGGTTGCAACCTCTGTTTACAAATTCTTTCTTGTGGAGAGCCCCAACCCTCATGTTTTTTTCTAGCACCCATTAAAAATAACATTCTCTAGCTACTACTGAGTGGAAGAACCAACTTGCACTTGTACAGGATCCAAATTGTATAGAGAAGACAACATGTTTTTTCTTAGCACCACCCTATGACCTGTGTTCCTTAGATTCAAACATGTTCATTACAGTATGGAGAAAAACAGATACAACAATGCATACCAACTATGTTCTAATCTACTTCTGGATTTTCTCATGCATCATGGTTCCCCTCATTATTTCTTTCTGGATATTGTTGAAAGGATTCTTAGTCCTTTTTCATTTTGCAATCCCCACTTCTACGACGGTCTATGCACCAGTGCTCTGCCTCCAGAGAGCGCACAAAAACAACTCTTCACCAATATCCTCTTATACTTATCAATCTTTAAACCCTTCACCTGTTCGTATGCCTGACTGTTCATCTTCATAACTAATCAAAACTGTTCGATGCCTTATGACATACAAGGAGTCCAATCGAGTGTAATCACAAGTTTCTGTGATGCATCTTCGCAATTTTCCGTCTTCCGGCAAATCAAAGTTTGTGTAGTTCTGATTTCACAGGATTCTTTCCGCAAGACTTCTTCTGCATTGTCGATTTCTTGCAGCCTCTCTACTGATTGTTGATTTGAAATAGGACTTAACAAACACCTGCTTTTGCACATCATTTTCCGCAAACTCCTTCCGCGTCGTAGATTTTGTTGGGCTGCAAAAATTGTCCATTTTCATGACTTCATTTTCGGTACTTTCCTAGCTCATCCACCCATAATTTAGCACATCTATGTTTAATGAAGCTATCATTTACTTTATTTTATCAATTTAAACAATTAAACGTAAAAGAAGCCTAACTTGTAATATTTTATGTATTAGATGCAATATTGTGCAAATGATAAGCATTTCGGTACTCCATCCGGCCCTTCATACGACCCTTTCTCCGCCCTTGAGTTCCACAGTTCCACACTAGGCTTGATTTTCAATAATTTCATCTTATGGATCTTACTGGTCCCATAATATTTGCATAAACATACTGAAGTTAAGGCTGGATAATGATCTTTGGTTCACTAATTTACACATTCTATTTGTGACATTGTTTTAAATTTAAACAAACAAATAAATAATAAAAATTTAAACAAACAAATAAATAATAAATAAACAAATAAGTAAAAAAATAAAATAAAATGAAAAATTATTATTTTTTAAAACTACACATACTATTTTTTTTAATAAAGTGTGTTTAAAACAATCATAAATAAAATTAATATTAATTAATGTGAATCATGAAAATTATTTAATTTTTAAACATGAAATTCATTCATAAACTTGGATTTGTTATGCCACCCATTAACAAATGGAAACTGCTGTCATTTTTCAAAGAGGCCGTTTATCTTTTTGCTTTAACCATGACATAAATAAATGTGAAAGCTTTAAAATATATTTTGGTTTCTAAACAAAGTTTTTATATGCAGATACAGAGAATGAAATCCCAGTTACGATATCAATGGAATTCCGTTCACAGCTGGCTTGTAACAAGTTATGTTTTTGTAAAATTGCATTAATTTGTTGAGAACGAATATTCGAATCCGTTACTTCTCCTCAGGATATGTAAATGCTATAAGATATTTGTGACTGGTATGGGACGGAGAGGTTGGAAATTGAAGTTTTGAGCTCAACGATCACACATTTTGTAATTCAGTTTCTTCCCAATAAAGAATTGGTTTCTGGAAATGAGATTCTATGTAGTTTTAATAATTGCATTGTGGTCCTTGGGGTTGGCCATCCTGTGAATCTTATCTTCCTTTTCTTTGAAATTTTGTTTTAGCTTTCACTTTCGTAAATTAGAATTTGGATTGACTATTTTTCTTTTGTGTAGGTTGAAACAAGTTTAGTCATTTTTGTTTAAAATATGTAGTTATTTAAAATGGAAAGTTAAAATTTGAATTTATAATTAGAATGAGTTTTAAAATTTGTCTTAGAATTTATAATTAGAATTTGTTTTAGAAATTTTTAGGATTTATAAATAGAATTTATTTTATTTAGTTAAATTAAGTTTTATTTCATTTTGTAAATATGATTTATTCAAAAACTTACTATTTCATAATTAACACTAAGTCTTTATAATAAGTAATAAATTGGATTTTATAATTTTTTTTAGGTAATTTATAATTTTCTTGTGTGGATTTTATAGGTTGATGGGATGTTTTGAATTGAATGTTTAAGAGAATAAGGTCTTTCAAGATTTACTTCTTTAATGATGTTTTAATTTTTTTAGGGATTTAATTATTTTGTTCTTTATTTCATTTGATTTCTAGTTATATGTTATAGGTAATTTAATAATTGTCCACTAATTTAAATTATATCATAATTTTAGAAAATTGTTATTTGAAATTAGTTAGTCATTTACCATTGGTTTGTAATTCATAGTTATTTTATTAGTTGTAGATTAGTAAACACTTTGCAATTTAACATAGGAATAAGTAATTTCTATTCATAACTCATAGTTTACTTTTGCAATTGAAGTATATTTATCAACATTAGGTTATGTTAGACTAGATTAGGTTAACCTTTGGCCCTGCACATATAATGTTTGCATCTCGCAAGCTACCTTCCTCGGTTGACAATTTAAGTTGGAATTAATTAGCATATATTTTCACAAACATTTTGGCATCGTTGTCAAGGAGGTGTTGAAGGGGTTGGAGTGTAGGTAGATAAAGGTAGATAGGTTTCATTTACATTACACAACAAGGGGGAGGGGAAACGATAAGGTGCAAAGACGACTTCACTACGAAATTTCCATAGTGTAACAGCCTGACGCATCCATTTTAATGGGTCTCCCCAAATCCTTGTTGTTCATTTTTGCAAGTGTGTTTTACTTTCTTCTATCTTATTTTCACAATTGTGTTTTGTCAAAGTGTGTTTATTTTCTCATAGGTGTCCTTTTGCAAGTTTTACTTTTCTCAAAAGAGTGTTTACTTTTTTATTTATTTTCCTTAGGTGCATTTTTTTCCACAAATGTAGATAGAAGTTATTCTTCCATAGTTTAATTTCATGCACGTATGCTTTTATTATGAAAATTTAGGTAGCTTACTTTTTTGCAATTTACTTTTATGAAAGTATGTTTTACTTTCTTTAAGATTATTTTTCGCAAGACTGTTTTGCAAAGTGTCTATATTTCCTTGTACATTTTACTTTTCGCTGAGCGTGTTTATTTTTTGCAAAGTTTGGGTGTGTTTCTTTAGAATGTTTATTTTCTGCAAACTTTTATTGTGTTTCCTTACATCAGGTGTTGCATTCAGATTTGTTACGTTCAATTCATTTTTTTTAGGTGTGGTTACATTTTTCATAAGGTATTTTATTTTCAAGTGTGTGATGTGTTTTGTAATTAGATTCTAAAGAAAAGAAAAAAATAAAATAAAAACAAAAACAATTTTTTGGGTGCACTAGGAACCCCAACAACTAATCCTTGTGTGAAGCAGGACCTATCGAGCAAGACATGGATTCGAAGGTGCTTATTAGCATGAGGGAACTCTCTCAAATCCTAGCAGCATCTGGGATCTCTATTTATTCTTCTCAAGAAGAACATATCTTGACAGAAGTCAAGAATTTATCTACCTCTCCATAAATAATAGAAGAACCACAGTCTCATGAGCTACAAACTCACTCTCCTTGCCAATATACCAAAGAAATCGTAAAGTTGGAGACTATATTCGATGGAGAGAGACTTGAAATTGAAGAGTTCTCCACATATCTATCAAGAGACCCTTCATGTACTCAGGCAATTGAACATTTAGAAGAAGAGGGAAAGCATGGATTGAGAAAGGAAGGAGACTATCAAGATTACATCGAGCTCTGGTTCGAAGAGGTAACAAGGTCACAATACCATTCCTTCCTTCGACACCTTCTGATGCAGAAACAAGTAAGTTGGTTGATATTCCACATTCACGTAATCAGTGCAATAACCTTCGCATATGTGGATAAAGGTATATTTTCTATGTTCCTTCGCACTTGGTTGCATTGGAAGAGCTCCTATACTTGAATAAAAATGTTTTCTTTTTTCATAGGATAGGAAAATATGTATACAAATAAAACGTTGCATGTTTAGCTTAAATATTTATGCAACTTCGTTTTTTTGTTTTATTTTTCAATAAAAGAACTAAGAAGAAGATAATGTTAATAACTAAAACAAAACAATTTTACATCATTAATTCTTTCCATACATGCATATTTTGACTATAACCACTGCTTAAGACCAACTTTAAATATCATGGGAATTTACCATAACCTTAAAGTCTATGTAAAAACCTAGAGGTCACTAGTACATCTTAGATTCATTATCAAAGCATGTTATTTAAAGCATTGTTATCAAAAACTAGCATTAAGGGTGAATGAAATTCCTAGTTTGTTGGGGAAAACTACTATAATTCTATATGAAAGAAGACGAATTTAGGGACTATATGCATCTTTCGTTCATTATCTTATGGCTCAATCCACTTCATATTAATAAGCTCATCCATTTATGTCTTTGATTTAGTTAGCTCACTTGTAGTATCCAATACATTGGGAGAAATATATTTATTTGGTTCATTTTTTTTTTTAAATTATCCTCCAACCCGTATACCATCCCATCCCATAGCAAGGGTTTTATAGCTGCTCCCCCATCCACTCAAACTCTTATAGGAAATATTGCTGAAAACTTTAAGGGTGAAACTTTGGGATGCGAGCCTCTACTGTAAAAAGGGTTTAAGAGGACAACCCACAAGGGTATTGAACAGGCCTGCTGGTAGCGGGTACCGGCCTATGGTATGACCAAGTAAACTCAACGTGGTGTTGAACAAGCCTGACAAAAAGAGGGAAATCTACCTGGAAAGGATAATTTGTGCAAAGTTTATGATTCTTCTATACCTCGATGTATGGTATTGTTTGTGAAGTTTAGCTAGAAAATAGTATATATGGTTGAGTTATGGTAAATGAACCTCATATATCTGTCATTTGGGAATGTTTGTAAGTTGCACTTAAGACCATGTCATCTAATTCATACTATACCTAGGATGTCACTATCCTATAAGTGGGACCCATAAGCCTAGGATCCTAATGAACTCAAATGCAAACTTTGTTCATATTACTTGAATAACGATAAGACTTTGAAAAGTAGCAGAGATGACGAGTTTCATATAGGATTTATAGACTGTCTACACCCCCATGTTTTCTATCTAAGGAATGTCCCCTATCATAGTTTTTGTGTGTTCTTTATAAGCATAAATTTGCATGTATTGAATACTTTGAATTATTACGACGTTGTTTTGGCCATGTCATGAATATTTCATTTTCCAAAATGTTTTAGTATTTAGAATAATGATGGCTTCCTAATAGTTGTTGATCATGAATAGAGACATAAACGAATACATCATAGTCTCAATTTATTGATATCCCGAGGACGCGTCATATCTGTGGTCTGGGGGGATGTTGGGATCCAAAAATTGTCCATTTTTATGACTTCATTTTCGCTACTTTCCTAGCTCATCCACCCATAATTTAGTACATCTATGTTTAATGAAGCTATCATTTCCTCTATTTTATCAATTTAAACCATTAAACATAAAATAATCATAACCTGTATATTTTTAATGTATTAAATGCAATATTGTGCAAATGATAAGCATTTTGGTACTCCATTCGGCCCTTCATCTGACCCTTTCTCCGCCCTTCAGTTCCACTCTAGGTTTGATTTTCAATAATGCCATCTTATGGATCTCACTGGTCCCATAATATTTGCATAAGCATACTGGAGTTATGGCTGGATAATGAGCTTTGGTTCACTAATTTAGGCATTCTATTTATGACATTGTTTTAAATTTAAACAAACAAATAAATAAATAAGTAAAAAATAAAATAAAAAGATTATTGTTTTTAAAACTACACATACTAATCTTTTTAATAAAGTAGGTTTAAAACAATCACAAATAAAATTAATATTAATTAATGTGAATCATGAAAATTATTTAATTTTTAAACATGAAATTCACTCATAAACCTGAATTTGTTATGCCACCTATTAACAAATGGAATATGACGTCATTTGTCAAAGAGGTCGTTTATCTTTTTGCTTTAACCATGACATAAATAAATGTGAAACCTTTAAACTTTATCAGATAATATATTTTTGTTTCTAAACAAAGTTTTTATACGCGGATACCGAGAATGAAATCCTAGTTACGATATCAATGGAATTCCGTTCACAGCTGGTTGAAGGACTTCGGAAATATAGCAAGGAATTCAACTAAGAGCATGTGTTTCCTCTTAGGAGGTCACGAATTCAAATCATGTGTTTCTTTTGCTTTGAAATTTTGTTTTATCTTAGAATTTGGATTAACTATTTTTGTTTTGTGAAGGCTAAAACAAGTTTAGTTTGAATGCTTTTGGTTCATTTTCATTTCATTAACATTGCCTGTAAAATATAGTTTTTTATGTATAAATTTAAATAATTTTTGTTCAACCAATGGAGTTTTAACCTCGGTACTTTACACGTCCAATTTTTCCATGGAAATATACCATACAAAATAGAATATGTCGATTTTACCAAATTCTCAATCACATAGGATGAGCTAGCAATTTATTCTTGCGTCTTGAATCAACGATGTGTCTGTCCCTAAATTGATTCTCGTTACAAAAAGAAATAAACGAAACTCGAACTTGGATTCGGCATTCAAATGTATGACGGATTCACATGTTTATAAAATTTCAAAGGTTGATATAAATTTAATGTTCAATGCATACTCAAGCTTTGACTGGTTGATCATTCATAGTTTTGAAGTGAAATTTTAAGGTTTTTATAGTGTATAGTTGCACAATAAAGTTTTACTTTAATACTAATTTCTATGTGTTTTGTTTTTCATGCATTTGAGATTTATATTTTGATTTGATATTAGTTGTTTTTAGTTTGTAATTCTAACTTTGATTGTAATTTAGATTATTTGGTTGGCAAACTGTATTTTTTAGTTTAGTCATTTTTGTTTAAAATATGTAGTTATTTAAAATTGAATTTGAAAGTTTAAAATTCAAGTTTTTTTTAGATATTTAAAGTTAAAATTTGAATTTATAATTAGAATGAGTTTTAGAATTTGTCTTAGAATTTATAATTAGAATTTTCTTTGGAAATTGTTTAGGATTTATAAATATAATTTATTTTATTTTGTAAATATGATTTATTCAAAAACTTACTATTTCATAATTAACACTAAGTCTTCACAATAAGTAAGAAATCTGGATTTCATATTTCTTTTTAGTTAGTTTATAGTTTGCTTGTTTTCTTTAAATTGGATGTTTAATAGAATAAGGTCTTTCAATTTGGTAAAATATTTATTTCTTTAATGATGTTTTAAATTTTTTAGGGATTTAATTATTGTGTTCTTTATTTCATTTGATTTCTAGTTATATGTTATAGGTAATTTAATAATTGTCCATTAATTTAAATTATATCACCATTTTTTAGTTCATAATTTTAGAATTTTTATTTGAAATTAGTTGGTCATTTACAATTGGTTTGTAATTCATAGTTAGTTTATTAGTGGTAGATTAGTACACACTTTGCCATTTAACATAGGAATAAGTATTTTCTATTCATAACTCATAGTTTGGTTTTGCAATTAAAGTATATTTATCAACATTAGGTTAGGTTAGACTAGATTAGGTTAACCTTTGACCTTGACACATATAGTGTTTGCATATCACAAGCTACCTCTCTGGGTTAACAATTTAAGTTGACATTAATTAGCATATATTTTCACTTGTGAACCATTTCTCGATCATCGATCTTAGATCAGATGCGGATTGTGTATCCCAATTTTTCCAAATTTGTTTAAACAACTTCCACAATTTCCACTTTCCTTCTTTCACCTTCTGTATTCTGCATGGCAAACTCCGGGTTGCAAAAACCCATATGCCGCAAGACTCCTTCTGCCTTCCTCTTTCTGACTTCTGCATTCCTCTGGCAGACACCGAGTTGCGGAAATGCATATTCTGCAAGACTCGTTCCTCCTCCTTTTCGAATTTCTCATTCTGTTGGCAGACACCGGGTTGTGGAAAGCCATATTATTTTAGACTTTGATTTCTCATATTCCACATTCCGTCGTTTGCTTTTATCCTTCCGCATTCCATTGGTGTACTCCGGGTTGCGTATATCCATATTATTTTAGACTTTGATTTCTCATCTTTCACAATCTGCATTCCACTTTCCATCGTCTAGTTTCCTCCCGCATTTCGCTAGAGGACTTCAGGTTGAGGAAACCCATATTATTTTAGACTTTGATTTTTCATCTTTAGCATTCTTCCTTCCTCTTTTATTCTGAACCATTGATTTCTTTGTGGGTTCACTCCCAACCGTCGGATATGTTCATCATATTTTCTTGCAAACTTTGCGGGTTTAATTCTGACAGTTGGATCTCTGTACAAACCATCGATTCCTCTGAGTCTTTTTCTTATTCGTCTGAGTTACCTAGATCATATTCTATCTTTTTCCATCAATGAAAACCATATCACAATCTGATCTATTTTCATATGCATCACAATACCTATCATAATTCCAACACCATACCATCTACCATACCTCTGAATAATCCTAATACTATACAATCCTCAAGTTCACTAGTTGATTCCTCATTGGTTTCTTATGCAGTGTTACTTAGATCAAATGGTTTCAAGTCTTGCCTATTTTTCAATGGTTGGTTATATATGATCTTAGTCATCATTGGAATGATATTACACATGGTTGGATCTATTCTAAACAATTATGGTTCAAATCTTAGGTCTATCCATTATTCATATTTTTAAACTCATTAGTTTTTCCTAGTTGCTCATACGTTTCCTATTCTATATTTATACCCTCATGGAGACACCGAATCCTTTGTCTTTGATGTTCCATAATGTTTCTGATATATCAGATTCTTTTCATCCTCATATTAGACCTGGGAAGGTGCTAAATCATATTGGAAGAATGATGTGTGATCCACATCACAATTTTGTAGCTATACAAGGAACTAATTGTGTTACTGATTTCCTTAATTTCCCTTTGTGAATGAGTATGCACAAATATATTTTCCAAATCACATTGTGTTTTCAGGTCAGAGGTTGTCAGCAACAAGAAGCATTCATATGATGTTCCTACTTCATCAGATGAGATACAAGGAGTCTCTCCTCCTCCTTGCAGATTCTACACTCTAGCGTATGATCATGGAGTTCATGATTTCTTCATCAAAGTATTTCACCAGAAGCAGTTAATTCAGCTCATTCAAGTGAATATAAAGGCATATTGAAAACATGTTTCAAATTGTGTGCCTTTTCCTTTCTTGAGGGAGGATTTTCCCCATGTGGTTTTTCCTCTTTCCTCACTTTTCTGGACATGAATAATTGTAAAGGGTGACCATAGCCTTGTTGTTGGGACTTAGATACACCTATATTTCTGATTATTTTAGACATAAACATCATAAAGTCAGACTTAAATGGGGTTGTGGGTATATTATAAACCTACTTCATAACTTAGGGTACAATATTTAATCATTATTTGTTTAATTTCCTACTGATTAGCCTAGATAGTTGGAATCCAATTACACCACATGGTCAACCCTTTCCATATATACCCGATGAGCACTTTTATTTTTGATTCTGGTTAGATCCTTCCCACTTTATTGACTTCCATATTTAGCAAGTGCGCCTTCCTACAAATTTTTCCTGATTTGGGAAGACAGGTGAAATGAGGGGACATTCACTAGAGAATGAGCTTATCTCACTAAGTCCAAGCAATTTCGTGTCCTTACAAGTCTACTTCTCCAAGTTTAAATATCTTGTTCTTTAGCTAAAGTAGTGTGGCATTGAAAATAAAGATGAAAAACTAGTATTGGTCATAATTTTGAAGTTTGTTCCTAACTATAATGTATTTTTATCAACCTTCCATTCCACCAAGTAAATAGTTCGAAAATGGAATATTCCTTCACTTGCAAAGTTCATGGAATCCTTGAATCGGGAGAAAGATAAGTTGGTCATGATGGGCACCATCAAAAATTCCAAAGATCAATCTTTGGTTGCTAGATATTCAAAGATGGATTACAAAGGACAGAAGAAGGCTAATACAAATAATTTTCTTGATCAAAGGAATGAAAATTCCAATTTTCATAAGGTGTATTCAAGCTCTAAGAAGAATTCCCAGAAGAAGAAATGTAAAGGTGAAATGAGTAAGTGCACATACTGTTCTAATGGATTTCATCGAGAGAGATATTGAATGAAGAACCAAATTGATATGTTGACTCCACTTCTTGGAAATCACAACATCTTCCTTTCTAAGGATGCAAAGAAGAAGGAGGGTGCATCAAATTTTGAATACAAGGAGAGAAATCATTCCCTGGTTGCAATCATTGTAAGATCTCCTTCATTTATCATTGATTCTGGAGCTTCAAGACACATGGTTTCGACAAGGGAGGCCTTATCCTCTCTTAATTCTTTGAATGGTACAAAAGTTGTATTGGGAGATGATTTTGAAACTGAAAGTAAAGTGAAAGGTATAATAGATATTTACCATAGATCCTTCAATAATGTTTTGTATGTTCTAGGTCTTGCTTCCAACCTCTTGTCAGTCTATCAGATGACTCGCACTAGGTCTCATAAGAAGGTTTTCTTCACTCCCAATGATGTTGAAATCACTGAAATGTCAAATGCTAGAGTTATAGAAAAAGGTTTTGTTTATCATAGATCCAAAGTGTATAAGTTCTCACCCTTCATGCCATTCACAAACCCCTTTGTTTACCTAACTCACGCTAATGAAGCTAGAAATATATGGCATGAGAGGTTTGGCCATTTAAACTAAAAGAATCTATCGGATTTTTGTGACAAATACATGGTCATATGTGTCACGTCCCCATCCCTTAAACCGGCGAAGAGGACGCGACCAACACACCAAACACGGGCAACAACCCCATGAACATAACAATAAGAGATAAATGTTGATATTAAATTGCTTAAACATATATAGCAGGATGCATGATTCATCATGCAAAGATGCATAAAACATCAACATACTGTGGAAGCAAACACACATACCATTCCAACATTCAAGATGTTCATTACAATTCATTTGACATCAATATAATTACAGAGATGAAGTAACCAACAACACTTATCTTTTGATGAAGAGTTTACCCCGCAACCAGCTACGTCGCTGCAACGTTCCACCCAACCATAGGCCAGCGTGCTCATTAATCTCTCAGCAACACTGCCACCCCCGAGCTGGGCATGATTCCTCCAAGGACTAATGGAACAAGCAGGCTTACACATAGCCAAGGGACTAGATCAGTCAAACCAACAAACCTGGGTTTATCAAGCCATCAACCGATCGGCCAAGCCAGCATAGTCCAAGGGACAACAACTGCATACCCGCAGTGAAACAATTCATTCACAGCTCTGTGATGAAGGCATAAACAACCAGGGATAATCCCAAACAAAAGATGAGCACAACTCAAGTCCACAAGACAACACAGAGTTGTTCTTGGCCCTAACGTGGCCAAAACAACAACCACACCCAAACCAGGGTATATCAGCAGCCCAAACTCCCAATGAATGATGGCCACAATCCACAGTCTCAAAACAAAGGAAAACTCAGCCAACAACACACACCATTCCCCAATGTAACGGCTGAGCAACATCACACAGTCCACAAAACAGAGGAGAAGCCAACTCCCAGCGTGGACAGAGGAAAACTCAACCCACGGATTAGAAATCCACAGTGGTCCAAAACAAAATTGGACACCACAGCCAACAAAACACGTGGGGAAGACAACAGTCCCAAAACGCAATCAGTGAGCACGGCTCACGACATGGGAAAATGACTCCAAAGGTCTATGCGTGAGGAAAACTTGCACCCAACAGCAAAACACAAGGGAAAACATACCTGATTCCACTCTGTGGAAGAACGTGAAGGATCATCGATCAACAGCTCCTCTCTTGGCTGCGTGAGACCCAGCAGAACCACTGCCTGTGAGGATGAGCAAGACTTCCGCAACGGCGTGAGAGTGAACAGCTCCCCTCATGCGCGCGGATAAGCAACCAACATGAGGAGTGAGCAGAACATAGAGGGCAAGCGTAGTGGAGAGTGCGTGAGGATAACAGCACCGACCTCTATGTGAGGAAGATGAACAGAACAACCATGGGAAACCAACAGACCATCCGAAATTAGGTGAGAATGAACAGAACACGGCTCTGCGCGTGAGCATGACGGACCACTACTCTGCGTGAGCCTCAACAGATGCGGCCGCGAAGGTGAACTGACAGGGATGGAGTGGAGTGAATGGAAGGTCGTGGGTGGAGTGGGCGTGTGGGAAAAGGACTGATAGTCCTGCCACCTCACTCCCAAAGACAATAACTGCCCCAACCACCAGCAACCATTCTCCATCAAGACATCAAAACGGTTGGGTGAGACAAGGGAAGGTGGCAAACAAGACAAGGTGTCAACACATGGGTTTTTCCCCCATAGGCCAAGGTTTGACATCCCCCCACCCCTTATCCTTTGGAATCACGCCCTTTTCATTCAACGTTGCATTGCTGTAGCTGGTTGTGGTTTATTTTATTTGATGTGTGTATTTACATGATGCCACATTATACTGTGCCGGCTAGCACGACATACCATCGGCAACTATCCCCATTGCCGAAACATAGACAACCAAATCGATGGTGGGGTTTTTCCTTGAGCTCCTCACCACGATTAATTACAATATATACATCATGCAAACGGGGTCAAAACCGGGACGTTACATTCCCCTCCCCCTTGGAATAACACTGTCCTCGGTGTTCCATTACATATATACAATACATATACAATTGCACATCAAAATTTCAAAATTGCAGATCTGTCCCATATCCAATCATTTAATTTGAACGTTCAAGACCAAGCCCCTCGGCTTCCATGGACTTCTCCTGCTAGTTCTCAGCTTCCAGCTGATCCCAAAGTCTAAGAACTTTGCGGCTATTGCCTTCATCATGTCCCTCATTGGGAAGTCCCAGCGTAAATGATGTCCTCCGCATCTCCAGCATCTCACTAGCTGCTTCATCTTTACCTACTCAATTTCCTTTGAGTCTTCATGCCTGGGCCGTTTCCTATCGGGTCGCTTGGAAAAATGTCCCATCGCCGATCCACCTTCCTTTCCCTTGCCGATTGCTCTCCAAAGGATTTTCACCTCCCTTTGCAAACCAATAGAGTCTTGCAAAATCTGGTGGTTCATTTCACCCTGCCTTCTCTGTATCTTGAGCATCTCCCCAAGGTTCTCTTGGGTCTTGGCAATCATTTGAAGGAGACTTCCAACTAAGTCCAACAAATTTTGATCTGCTGCCATAATCAATGTGCACCACCTAGTTTCACCTTTCTCACCTGTGCAATGCACCATTGAAATTCTATCAGACCAAGCATAATATAGACATTAAAACCAGTCAGTTAATTACCCAATTGGCATGACAGTCCAAGCCTCATCAAGGAGACTTTCATATTTCTCATGCCTTCCCAACAGGCATATGAGCTCATTCATGTCCATTCCTGGGCAAGGAATTAACTATTCCAGTATTCACAATTTAC
>LPNX010512431.1:5523-30086 GCA_001517045.1 Pseudotsuga menziesii | reverse complement strand
ATATATATATATATCAGGCACAGTCAAGCCAACCTACAGTTGGGTTTATCAGACCGTCCAGCTAAGCCAATATACAATTGGGTTTATCAGGCTGCTGCCAATCAAGCCAATACACTGTAACGTTTCCACAATTTTCACAACATCAAAATTACATAGTCAATCCAACCTTCAGTTGGGTTTATCAGACCATCAACAATCACCTGCACTTATATCAACAATCAATCATCAGCCAAGCCAACACCGTTGGGTTTATCAGGCCCTCAACAATAACACATTTACCTTTTACCTTTTACCTTTAGGGTGCAATACTCAACTGCATCTACTTAGCCTATAAACACAAGCAATACAAGCAATACAAGAAACTCATCAGCGTTATTGCTCTAAAACTGTAATCACATTTCTCATCATTCACTATCTAGTATTGAGACACCAAGAGTGCGTCCACTCCCTAGAGTGTAATCAATATTGAAAACCCTTTCATGACTCAACATCAGAAAAGTGTGCACCCTTCCCCGGTGTGTGCCATGCAGGCTCTATGCATACTTAAGCAATCGGTCATCATGGAGATAAAATCAAAACATGTTCTGGATATGGAATTTTAATAATTTAACATGCATATTCATAGCAAGGGTCACAGAACACTTATCCATTTGCCGTCGCAGTATGCCTTTGTTAAGGAGGAATGGAGGCTCCTTCCCTGAGTTAACAGTCCCTCAGTTTGCCATCCCAACTCCTTTTTACATTTCACATTCACACATGTCTTACCTACATAACCCATACCATCTCACTCATGTTATTACCAAACATGCAGTGCAGATGAGACATTTTCAAAATGTCCAATGGTGTTTCACCCGAAACCCATTTCCAAGGGAAAACCTTCCCATGAAGTTTGGCTCTTGCAGGTCATCACACATGATATTCTTGTAGTGTACACCCCTGAAACATTCATCAAATAGCCAAATAGTCAATCATTACCTGATAATACAATCCAAGTTGATTGTTCCATAACCAAGCAATGACATTAGTAATCAAATTCAAATAGAATTTGCAATTTTTGTCTACTACAGAAATTGACTTGCTCAATTGTGGGTCTCTTGTAAGTAGCACTACTATGTCCATTATAATTTTATGCTTACTATCATAACATGAATACCCACTTACCGTGCGTCCCTCCTGACACAATCTCATACAAGCCAACAATGATTAGTAGTCGTTAGCAATTCCTAAATCCGAAATCCACAATTTAACAATCCATTATGCATATCAACTATTTTCACAGCCATGAGACTCATCTCATAAGGTTTGGCTCTTTCATATGGTAGATTCTGGCATTGGTCAGGGTCTTACCTCTCACTGCCATGCTCGAAATAATCTACCTGAAACATAAGCTTCAAACATCCAAACACAAGCTTATGCAAGCCAATAGTGACTAGTAGTTGTCAGCAATTTCTTAAATTTGAAATTCACAATTCAAATTTAATAATCTTTTTCACATGGTAGATTCTGGCATTGGTCAGGGTCTTACCTCTCACTTCCATGCTCAAAATAATCTACCTGAAACATAAGCTTCAATCAACCAAACACTTGGTAAGTCTGGATGCATATAACCTTTTCATTGCTACAACCATCACTGAAGCATTTTCAGAATTTATAAAATTCAAATACTTCCAGCTGTTAGTCACATCAGTGTCATCAAAGTTCATTTACTTCATGCAATCATTATCATATTAACATTGCAGGGTATAGTCACAACATTCATGCAATTAAATGAAGTGTTTAGATACTCCTTACTTCACAAGCGTATCATTCATACCACCTTGCTCTTCAATAGAGCATTTCTGGCAACCAATTGATCATGACTATCCTGCATTCATAACAACCTTTGAAATGGTTCCTAAATTGTCATCAATTCATCATTTCTGCCATTAGTTATTTATAATATCACATGCATTCATCTCAATGCATTCATGCAATACATCACAACATTGCACCTACACTTACTTTCCTTGGGCTACTAAGCTCAATCAATATATACAGGCATGACATTTTTCTATATTCCAACATCCACATGGTATGAGGTCTCTTACCTGTACCAATCCATGTAATTTGTCATAAGCAACTCTTACCTGCATGGGTCTTACTTACACTCTTGACATGACCAATTTGGTTGTTCCTTGCAGGAGATTGCAGAATTGGCTCACCAACTTTTATCCTGGACTTGTTGCTTTACCCCTTCTCCATAGGGTTGCTAGTCTCATTAATCAGCATCAGCAACATATTCATCCGGGTCCATGTCATCATTGGTTTTGCCACTAATGATAACATCAAAGAAATGATTATCATTAGTGGTTCATTATAATTATATGATTCCCAATATCCTTACCATCATGCAATATCCTATGCATGCAATACATATCCTCATGCATAAAACTTAGGAAATGCAACACATTTAGCAGGACAGGGTTTTAAGGAAAACTTCCCTTTTCAAGTCTTTCATCCTGGCATGGAACTCCTTGTCCACACAACAGCTGGTTGACTTCATAGTCCTTGCTACTTCTGGAATGCAATTGTCCATATTTGTCCATTTGATAACAGCGGCCGTCATTAGCACTTTGCTGCTTCATGCTCAGATTTTGGCGATTTACCCTTATTCCTTGCTGGATAAGCTTTCCAACGCCTATTCACATGCTTCATTCCGGCCTCGGGTGTGAAAACCACACCACTTCTAAGAATGAAGACTTTCACCAAATCTTTGCATTTTTATTACACCACATCATTTTGGACTGGGTGCCCTCTTCAGCCAACTTCAGCCACCTATAAACCACTGAAAACAACTAAAAATCCCACTAGAAGGTAGTCGAAATCTGCTGGAAATCCCACTGAAAACCACTGACAAATCCCCTTTGAAAAACTCAAATTTTCCTTTGTCAAAATTGGGTCTTAAACCACTAATCCTTCCACAGAATCGGCTCTCAAAACCACTAATCCTTCCGCAGAATCGGACCTCAAACGACTAACTTCTCCCGCGGTTTCGGGCCTTAAACGGCTAACTTCTTCCACGGTTTCGGGCCTCAAGCGACTAACTTCTCCGCCGTTTTGGCACTCTGAACCACTATATCTTTCACTATGTCGGCGACCAGAACCACTAAATTTTTCCGACGGTTTCCAGCAGACGGCACCGGAAGTCTTCTCTCATCGGAAGTCTAGTTCTTTAGACTTCCGCAGCGGTGGCAGACGAAAAACTTTCTTCTTTTGATGACCTTATACTTAACAAATTTTCAAACTTTCTTCTCATCGGCGGAACAACTTCATCCGCAGCTGCAAAGGCGGCCCAACAACTTCATCCGTAGCCGCAACGGCGGCCCAAGAACTTCATTCTTATCCCGATCGGCGACCCAACCTGATCGGCATCGGCGATCTTTTCCCATCAGTAGATTAATGACTTTCGCTTCCGCAACGGTGGGCGCACAAACAACTTTAAGCTTCTGATGGCCGATGTTTTTCGGACTTAGAGAAATTTTCAAAAATTTCCCTTTCTTTTGCCGCTTGATCGGCTCCACTAGCTTATTCCCATCGGCGGCATAGCTGCCTTAACAGCCGTAACGGCGGAACACAATGTTCGATCCCCTTCTGATCAGCTGTCAGATCTGCTGAGATATATCCCGATCGGCGTTGGCAGTATTACTCGTCGGAAGGCTATTTCCTTTGGCTTCCGCAACGGCATCGCCTGTTCAACTAAATTCTTCCAACCACTTCAACACTTAGCCAAATTTTCCCTTCATCGCCAATCGGATCCACTACCGCGTCGGTGACTTAGTCCTTTCAACAGCCACAACGGCGGACTGTCCAACGTTAATTTCTTCCGCGGTGTCGGCGATTGAATCCCTTCCACAGCCGCAACAACGGAACATCAAACCCTTATCCTATTCCGATTGTTGAACTGATTCTTTGACCGACATCGGAAGTCTTTCCACATCGGAAGGATAGTGGTTTAGACTTTCGCAACTGCGGGTGCCCAAAGAGCTTTCCTCTTCCGATAGCCGACGATCTTTTACACTTAGAGAAATTTTTAACCTTCTCGCGGTGTCGGTGATCGGAGGAATTTTCCGTCGGGCACCTAGTCGTTTAGACTTCCGCAACAGTGGATGCCCGAACAACTAATTTCTTCCGATGGACATCTAGCACTTAGAAAAATTTTCAAAATTTTCCCTCCAAACATCCTCTGTCAGGCGCGCTTCTACTAGCTCTTCTGCTACAGCGGAAGTCTCTTCCACTAACCCTTCCGCTACGTCGGAAGTCTGAACCACTAAGTGTTTAGACTGAACAGACTGTTCAACACTTAGAAATTTTTTTGAATTTTTCCAGCCATTCAATTCTGATCTCTACTGGGCAGAAGGAAACTCTGCTTCTGTCACTACACCTTGGTGGTCCATTCAGGCCCATGCTGCAACATGAGCTCTGATACCACTCTGTCACGTCCCCATCCCTTAAACCGGCGACCAAGACGTGACCAACACACCAAACAAGGGCAACAACCCCATGAACATAACAACAAGAAATAAATGCTGATATTAAATTGTTTAAACATATATAGCAGGATGCATGATTCATCATGCAAAGATGCATAAAACATCAACATACTGCGGAAGCAAACACACATACCATTCCAGCATTCAACATGTTCATTACAATTCATTTGACATCAATATAATTATAGAGATGAAGTAGCCAACAACACTTATCTTTTGATGAAGAGTTTACCTTGCAACCATCTACGTCGCTGCAACATTCCACCCAACCATAGGCCAGCGTGCTCATCAATCTCTCAGCAACACTGCCACCCCCGAGCTGGGCATGATTCCTCCAAGGATTAAGGGAACAAGCAGGCTTACACATAGCCAAGGGACTACATTATTCAAACCAACACAGCTGGGTTTATCAGGCCATCAACCGATCGGCCAAGCCAGCATAGTCCAAGCGACAACCACTGCATACCCGTAGTGAAACAATTCATTCACAGCTCCGTGATGAAGGCATAAACAACCAGGGATAATCCCAAACAAAAGATGAGAATAGCTCAAGTCCACAAGATAACACAGAGTTGTTCTTGGCCTTAACATGGCCAAAACAACTCAACAACCACACCCAAACTAGGGTATATTAGCAGCCCAAACTCCCAATGAATGATGGCCACAATCCACAGTCTCAAAACAAATGAAAACTCAGCCAACAACACACACCATTCCCCAATGTAACGGCTGAGCAACATCACACAGTCCACAAAACAGAGTAGAAGCCAACTCCCAGCGTGGACAGAGGAAAACTCAACCCACGGATTGGAAATCCATAGTGGTCCAAAACGAAATTGGACACCACAGCCAACAAAACACGCGGGGAAGACAACAGTCCCAAAACGCAATCAGTGAGCACGGCTCACAACATGGGAAAATGACTCCAATGGTCTGTGCATGAGGAAAAATTTCACCCAACAGCAAAACACAGGGGAAAACATACCCAATTCCACTCTGTGGAAGAACGTGAAGGATCATCGATCAGGAGCTCCTCTCCTGGCTACGTGAGACCCAGCAGAACCACTACCTGTGAGGATGAGCAAGACTTCTGCAATGGCGTGAGAGTGAACAGCTCCCCTCATGCACACGGATAAGCAACCAACGTGAGGAGTGAGCATACCATAGAGGGAAAGCGTAGTGGAGAGTGCGTGAGGATAACAACATCGACCTCTACGTGAGGAAGATAAACAGAACAACCGTGGGAAACCAACAGACCATCCGAAATCAGGTGAGAATGAATAGACCACGGCTCTGTGCGTGAGCATGACCGACCACTGCTCTGCGTGAGCCTCAATAGACGCGGCCGCGAAGGTGAACTGACAGGGAGGGAGTGGAGTGAATGGAAGGTCATGGGTGGAGTGGGCATGTGGGCAAAGGACTGATAGTCCTGCCACCCCACTCCCAAAGACAATAACTGCCCCAACCACCAGCAGCCATTCTCCATCAAGACATCAAAACGGTTGGGTGAGACAAGGGAAGGTGGCAAACAAGACAAGGTGGAAACACATGGGTTTTTCCCCCATAGGCCAAGGTTTGACATCCCCCCACCCCTTATCCTTTGGAATCACGCCCTTTTCATTCAACGTTGCACTGCCGTAGCTGGTTGTGGTTTATTTTATTTGATGTGCGTATTTACATGATGCCACATTATACTGTGCCGGCTAGCACGACATACCATCGGCAACTATCCCCATTGCCAAAACATAGACAACCAAATCGATGGTGGGGCTTTTGCCTTGAGCTCCTCACCACTATTAATTACAATATATACATCATGCAAACGGGGTCAAAACCGGGACGTTACAATATGGTTTCCCAAAATTGATTTTTCTAAAGGAGTATGTCAACAATGCATCCTAGGAAAACACCTAGAGCACAAAGTACGAGAGAGTTAGTCATGAGAAAACCTTTGCACCCCTTTAGATTAAGGTTGACCATGGAAATTGAGGTTGAGCCTAATACAATTGCATAAAAGATCAAGTGTCACAACAGGAGGGATGAGGATTATGGTCTCTTGTGTCTTAGTATTTCCAGAGACCTTATTTTCCATCTAGATGGATTGAAATCACCAAATGAATTATGGGAGAAACTACAAAGCTAATTTGGCAAGACAGATGAAATGAGGGGACATTCACTAGAGAGTGAGCTTAGCTCACTAAGTCCAAGCAATTTCGTGTCCTTACAAGTCTACTTCTCCAATTTTAAATATCTTGTTCTATAGCTAAAGTATCATGGTATTGAAAATAAATATGAAAAAATAGTATTGGTCATAATTTTGAAGATTGTTCCTAACTATTATGTGTTTGTATCAACCTTGCATGCCACCAAGTTAATAGTTTGAAAATGGAATATTCCTTCACTTGTAAAGTTCATGGAATCCTTGAATCAGGAGAAAGATAAGTTGGTCATGATGGGCACCATCAAAAATTCCAAATATCAATCCTTGGTTGCTATATATTGAAAGATGGATTACAAAGGAAAGAAGAAGGCTAATACAAATAAGCCTCCTGATCAAAAGAATGACAATTCCAATTTTCATAAGGAGTATTCAAGCTCTAAGATTAATTCCCAGAAGAAAAAAGGTAAGGTGAAATGAGCAAGTGCACATACTGTTCTAATGGATTTCATCGAGAGAGATATTGAATGAAGAACCAAATTGATATGTTGACTCCACTTCTTGAAAATCACAACATCTTCCTTTTTAAGGATGCAAAGAAGAAGGAGGATGCATCAAATTTTGAATACAAGGAGAGAAATCATTCCCTGGTTGTAATCACTGTAAGATCTCCTTCATTTATCATTGATTCTGGAGCTTCAAGACACATGGTTTCGACAAGGGAGGCCTTATCCTCTCTTAATTATTTGAATGGTACAAAAATTGTATTGGGAGATGATTTTGAAACTGAAAGTAAAGGGAAGGGTATAATAGATATTTGCCATAGATCCTTCAATAATGTTTTGTATGTTCTAGGTCTTGCTTCCAACCTCTTGTCAGTCTATCAGATGACCCACACTAGGTCTCATAAAAAGGTTTTCTTCACTCCTAATGATTTTGAAATCACTGAAATGTCAAATGGTAGAGTTATATAAATAGGTTTTGTTTATCATAGATCCAAAGTGTATAAGTTCTCACACTTCATGCCATTCACAAACCCCTTTGTTTACCTAAATCATGCTAATGAAGCTAGAAAGATATGGCAAGAGAGGTTTGGCCATTTAAATTAAAAGAATCTATCGGATTTTTGTGACAAATACATGGTCATATGTGTTACGGAGAGAAATTCCTATGGCTTGGGGTACCACAACAGACATCTTGACTCCAGAAATCAATCCTTTCCTATATGCAAGAGAAACCAAATAACTAACATTAAAGGATCTCGATTCGTACCTTATTCCGGACAGTTGATGTAGATCCCCGTTTATCTTTCCAACTCTAGCTTGAATTGATAAATTGCTTCCTCAACATTCAATAATCAAGACAAGCATGCTATATATAATTGTGTTACACCTACTCTAGCATATATAATCAATAACATATACGCATTTGAAATCATCCATGGATCAAATATTCATTCAAATACACATTATTGGATAGGAAAAGATATTTCTATTAATATAAAACAAAGATTACAATAGAGACAACCTTTGTCAGCACGTCTGCGAATTGGAGAAACTGAGTCCCCCACTTCGGCCTCCACCACTTCAATCCTCCATCTCTCGATAGAAAGCTCACAAGTAAAAGGAAAGCTTGGGAAGAACACAAAAGTGCTCCAAGGGACAAAGGGATGCAGACTCAAGTATAAGCTCTGGCAACAATGGAGTATAGTTTTCTTGCTCTTCAATTCCTCATGCCTTCAATGCATCCAAAGGGTTCCTTATATAGCTCTTCAATGGGGTAATGAAAGGTCGAATCTGAGCGATCTCAAGGCATATTGAAGGCCAGGAGACAAGTGAGTCGGATCCACATCAAGGAAAACTGCAAAATAATTTGGCCTTTTGCACACATCCCGATGTACACGGGTTTAAGGGTCAAATCCGCATATATACGTGAGAAAGGGATTAAAAGTCGTGTATGGAAATTTTTGCATGTTTTTAGGGATGATCTTGGAAACATCAAAGGTACCAAAATGGTCCATGGGGTCTAAGGAGTCTATAGAGGGACAGGGAAGGCCATAAAAGTGTGATTCACCAGGCATGGTAAAATCATCTATAATAGATGCCCCCTAATGTGTGAGGTCAGAGGGGTCATACGATGGCCAAAATACATTATAAGTCCATCCCAGAAGTGAAGGGATGAAGAACCTAGTGGAAGAACTAGCCATCCAATAAGTACAATACAATAATAAATCTCTGCATATAACTGCAAGTAGATACAACAGTCTCGGATACATCGGAGTACAATGGCCATGAATAGGCATGATACAATATGACATGTGTGGTCATCGCCACATACAATATAAATAGATTAGAATATCCATGATGAAGATATACAAAGGATCATGATCTCCATGAAGGCTGAAGATATATAATGGATCAAGATCTCCATAATGGCTAGAAATGTCTAACATACACTGGAATCAAGTCACGAGAGCTGAAATCTCATGAACATTGGCACGATCAAGGAGGTATCATATAAGAGATGCCACCAATCTGGAAGGTCTTCTACACAAACCAATATGAGTACATGTCCTACTATATGAATAAAGGTGTCGAGGTCTAACATAGTAGTCCATCGTCTGATTACCGGTCATTGATGTATACCGTTAACAGACGCGAGATCACCCACCGATAATGAAAATGGGAATCAAGGTACTAGAGTGAAAACTAACAAGTGTGAATAAATGTGTTGAGGTCGAACACTTGAGAGGATCTATCGATTAGGGGACATTGATGTATTCCCAAAAACTGCCAATGGTGAGAGAACCTGCCACTGATGACTGCAAGTCTCAAGGCACTAAAAAATGACTCTAGATTCCTATCCTAGAATAAATGATCTGAAGTCGATGGGATGAAATCCGCTAGAAGGAGGGCATTAAGGCATCCCCCATCATCCAACACGAGGTACTCAACAAAGCTGTACAATGTGGAAGGAATCGATCATAAGGTGCATGAACTAGTAACCGTACCGGGAATGGCTGACATGCAAAGTTAAGATAACTGAGGAATGGTCGACTTAGTTTTCAACTTCCTTCGAACAAGAGCATAAAGGTGAATGGTGACTGAATGTAGGCAGCATAGACTCAATATACAAAACTGGGACATCTCTGTGACACAGGAGGCATCGACAGAGGCTCCATAGGGACTGGAAGCTTAACTAGTCAGTGGAGATAAACTCAGATAAATGAGTATAGCTCCTAAAGTCAAACTATTAACCCAACCAACGTATGTGATATACAGTGCTATGTTTGAAGGTGACACGACTCGACTTCTTCCAAAGATAACATCTTTTCTTGTCCGGCTTTTTGGTTTTTTAAATTTTTTTTGGACTTTTTCAAATATTTGAAAAGCTTGAAAAAGAATAAAATCGCTTTAAAGTTACAAACTAGGAGGAGACGAGTGTCAAATGGGAAAACAAACTAGTTCCAAGCAGTGGAACATACCTATGCTCAATGCAAGGACACATGTGTAGGATAGTGACACTCGGGGGAAAGTCCCCTCCCGGTAAAAATAGGGAATCAAGCTACAAATGATATATAAAATGGCTCTGCGTGGCTAGACATGAGACAAGCTCGGGCTATATGGCTGATACTCAAAGTCATGGAAGCTGACATAAGGCTCAATGAGGAAGGAAAAGCTTATGATAATGCAATTACAACTTGACATAAGGGAGTCCCGGGGGAGGAATGCCAGCAAAAATATTAAGAGGAGTATGAAGCTCGTTCTCAAAGTCATGGTGGTACTATACAAAGGACTCCCGGACCTAAGAGAGGACTCACAACATGGGTACCAAATGCAAAGAGGAGATAACTAGGACACCCATGTATAGGAAAGTTCTACCATTCACATAGTACCACTTCTAACAACAACATGAAGGTTTTGTGATACAATGGAATGGGTTCATACCTAAGGTTAAGATGGAACAGTCATAAGGAAATGCATAAGTGCAAGCGCATGTGATATCCTAACCTATATGCCAGTTTAGACATAATACCTATGATAGGAACGAATGGGTTGAAACCTCAGAGAGAGTGTACAAAAACTGGACCCTATGATGACAACCATATTAGTCCAAAACAACCCAAAATAGTCAATAAAGAATCCAAAATATAGGATATAGGGATGAATGATCATGACAACTACACCTAAAGGAAATAATGTGGTGAACGATGGGACATAAAAAGGACAGTAAGGTGTAGACCCAACATTCACGCATCCACTACCATCCCCGTGAGGGTGACCACTAGTGTAAAGACTGAGAGAAGGGAGTCAAAATCCTCCACAAATGGAGTAGAGGGAAGAATGTGACCACTCCCAAATCTATGAGCAGGGTAAGGGGTTGTGATGCCCCCAAATCTGACACCAGGGTCTGTACTAGGACCAAGTACGGGTGATAGGATACCAGGCATGCTGAAAGTAAAAGGACCCAAACTCAAGAGAGCATAAATATACTCAAGTAACCGCGATCCCAAAGGCCAACTAGCACACAAAGAGCACACTCCTATGAAAATATACAGCCAAAATACAAGCAAACCAAAGGGAGGATATGTGAGCTCCCGAATGTAGCAGGTATGTCTCTCCTAGGTGAGGCTCGAAACTCCCATACACTACAAGCGAAGGTATGTAACCAATTATAGTGGCCCTCAGCTTCAATGCATAAAGAGACTATGCTGTCCGACCTCTACCTGGCCGCGACACCTATAGAATAACCTCTACAAGTACCCCCTGTGATACCTGGGTAAGGAAATTAAGGCCACCTCAATATAACCAATGCTCAGGTAGATAGTCGGAAGCAGGATCGACCATATGGGAAGGGTAGCAAAGCCCAAAACTCTTGAAAGAGCCCCCAGATACGAATACAATCCTAGAAATATCTCCGGTGCTACTCAGTTACAACAAGGGGTCATCCCAATCATAACCGCTCACACTACCTCGTGGTTAACTCCCTTGTAAGATGATGATCCTGAGAAACACTAATTATACCAAGGATTTCACTATCTCACCTGGACAAACACCTACTTGTTGTTGTTTAGTGGTCTTCGAGAATTAACTCACAATGAACTATTCCAAGACCCTAAAACCTATTCTTGTTGGTGAACCCTATAAAAGAAAAGAGTGTAATTCATTTTATTATGTGTTGATTTTAATTGGTTGTAATTACTCAAAGGGAAATAGCCATGCAACTAATGACATTATGACTCAGCAGTGAAATAAATATGCACACCATAACAAACAATGCTAAGTGCAATATTTGTCAAATGAAAAACAGGGTATGCCACTACATGAGATGCATAAATATATATTCCTTTCTGAATACCAATGCAATCCTTCCTATATGAAAGCCTAAACACAACTCCCATCCAATAAATCCAATGCAAGTACCTCGTCAAATCCATATCTAAGATGCAACTGAGAGAGCAACTACTTTGTATTTTTCAATATAAAAGAATTGAAAATGCAATAAAATTCATCTAAAACTCTCATTCTCTGCAGCAAGTATAAAACACAAGCCCAACAAGACACCGAGACAAAAAAGAGTAATGCACTAATGGAAAAACAAAAAGCATAAATGACTAAAACTACTTTCAAAGAAAAATAAATGAAAAGGCGGTCTCCGGTCACAAAAGAAGCATCCAACAGACAACATCAGACCCAAGGAAGACCCAACCACACTCACAACCCACCCAACAACTTCCCACAACATCAAACTCACCAAAAGGGAGGATGTACATGACTGTTTAAAGAACAGCTGCGTATATATGTGACTTTTGGCCAAAAAGCTGCATTTATACGTGGATTTTGGCCAAACAACTGTGTGTATATGTGACTTTTGGCCAAAAATCCACGTATGTACACGAATTTTGGCCAAAAAACTGCGTGTATACATGACTTTTGGCTAAAAATCTATGTATGTATGCGTCTTTTGGCCAAAAACCTGCGTATACAGAGAAGACAGTGGTAAAAAGTAGGCCAAGGGTCAAACCAATAAAGGGGAGTGTCAATGGATGAAAATACTATAAAATGCAACATAGAAACAAGGAGAAACAAAGAGCAAGTCAAGAATATCAAGTACATTGTGCCCCCAAACCCCAAAGGAAAATAAGGAACATCCCCAGTGGAGTCGCCAATTCTGTTACGGAGAGAAATTCCTATGGCTTGGGGTACCGCAAAAGACAACTTGACTCCAGAAATCAATCATTTCCTATATGCAAGAGAAACCAAATATATAACACTAAAGGATCTCAATTCGTACCTTATGCCGGACGGTTGATGTAGATCCCCGTTGAGCTTTCCAACTCAATCTTGAATTGATAAATTGCTTCCTCAACATTCAATAATTAAGACAAGCATGCTATATATAATTGTGTTAGACCTACTCTAGCATATATAATCAATAACATATAAGCATTTGAAATCGTCCATGGATCAAATATTCATTCAAATACACATTATTAAATAGGAAAATATATTTCTATTAATATAAAACATAGATTACAATAGAGACAACCTCTGTCGGCACGTCTGCGAATCAGAGAAACTGAGTCCCCCACTTGGGCCTCCACCACTTCAATCCTCCATCTCTCGATAGCAAGCTCACAAGTAAAAGGAAATCTTGGGAAGAACACAAAAGTGCTCCAAGGGACAAAGGGATGCAGACTAAAGTATAAGCTCCAGCAACAATGGACTATAGTTTTCTTGCTCTTCAATTCCTCATGCCTTCAATGTATCAAAAAGGTTCCTTATATAGCTCTTCAATGAGGTAATGAAAGGTCGAATTTGAGTGATCTCAAGGCATATGGAAGGCCAGGAGACAAGTGAGTCAGATCCACATCAAGGAAAACTCCAAAAGAATTTGGCCTTTTGCACACATCCCGATGTACGTGGGTTTAAGGGTCAAATCCATGTATATACGCGAGAAAGGGATTAAAAGTCGCGTATGGCAATTTTTGCATGTTTTTAGGGATGATCTTGGAAACATCAAAGGTAAAAAAATGGTCCATGGGGTCTAAGGAGTTTGCAGAGGGACAAGGAAGGCCATAAAAGTGTAATTCACCATGCGTGGTAAAATTAGCTATAACAATATGGTTTCCCAAAATTAAGTTTTCTAAAGGAGTATGTCAACGATGCATCCTAAGAAAACACCCAGAGCACAAAGTACGAGAGAGTCAGTCATGAGAAAACCTTTTCACCCCTTGGGATTATTCAAAGTGATATAGTTGTTCCTTTACCTCATATGTCAATGAGTCAATATAAGTATGTCCTAAACTTCATTGATGACTTTTCTAGATATTGTTGGGTCTTCATCCTCAAACACAAGTCAGAAGTTTTTGACCTCTTCAAGGGTTTTAAATCCCTAGTTAAGAACCATTCTGGAAGAAAACTCAAAGTCAACACATCTGATAATAGTGGTGAATATGTCAAATCTGAATTCATACAGTTTCTGAAGATGTAGGTATCCATACGCAACACTCTATTCCTTACACACCTCAGCAGAATGGTGTTGCTAAAAGGAAGAATAGATATCTCAAAGACATGACCACTTACATGATGGAGTCTAGATATTTGTCTCCAAGTTTTTGGGTTGAATCAATCAAAAATGCATCCTATATCCAGAATAGGGTACCTCACAAATCCTTGTATGGAATCACTCCTTTTGAATCTTGGAGTGGACACAAGCCTGATGTGTCACACTTAAGGATTTTTGGCTCTAAAGCTTGGGATAGAATTCCACCTGAAAAGAGAAAGGATTTGGAAATCCAAAGTAAATATTCCTATTTGTTGGGTATTCATAATATTCCAAAGGGTACAAATTGATTAACATGAGAACTCAAAAATCCTCCATTAAAAGGACTATTCAATTTGAAGAACCTATGCCAACAACTAAAATTGGAGAATCCTCTTCTCCTCTACCAAATTTGATTGTAAGTGAAGACTATCATCATTTTTTTGATTCTGATATGTTTTACAATGAATATTTAATTGCATAACCTAACAATTCTACAAAACCAGTTGGAAACAAAGATTATTCAAGCAACTAGGAAACTAGCTGGGAATCCTAATGATCCTAGAAAAACTAGATCTCAATTCAAGAGTTCCCTTTCTATCAAAGAACCATGATTTATTGAGAATTGTTATCTGATGATTGAATATGATCCAAAAACATATGAATAATATTCATAATATCCAATATTGCAAACAACCACGAAAGAAGAATTCCATTCGCTCCAGAAGAATGAGACATGGGAACTAGTCAATCTCCCACAAGGTGGAAAGCTAGTCAAGTGGAAATGGGTATTTAAGAAAAACATTGTTTTTGATGGTTCTCCTTTAAAGTATAATGAAATTTTAGTGTCCAAGGGCTTCTCCCAATTCCAAGGCATTGACTACAATGAGACCTTTACACCAGTGGCAAAGAGAGACTCTATAAGACTAGCTTTGGTTATTGCAGCTTCCAAGCAATGGGAGGTACATCACATGGATTTGAAAAGTGCCTTTTTACATGGAGATATCAAATAAGAAAGATATATGTAGCATATATAATTTTTTTTACTAATCCATCTCTTGTGTTCAGGTTGAATAAATCACTATATGGGCTAAAACAAGGCTCCCAGAGCTTGGTATGCCAAGATTGATGGCTTTATGCTATCACGAAAATTTAGTAGATGCACGTCTGATCAAAATGTATATTTGAAGTTGATTCATGGTTCAATCATTATTATTTTCGTGTATGTTGATGACCTTTTGATGAAAGAAATTTCCATAAAATAAATTTCCTCCTTGAAGGATGCTTTGAACCATGCCTTCTCCATGACTGATTTGGGAATGTTCATCCAATTTTTGGGGCTTGATATTTTCTCAATTGGAACTTGGAATAAAATTAAATCAGTCCAAATATGCTTCAGAACTAATAAACAAGTTCAAAATGAAATATTTCATGCCAAGCAAGACTACTTTCCTCTTAGGAGTTAAGCTTGAAGAAGAAAAAGTCAACTCCTTTGGTGAACAATACTATGTACAGACATATAGTTGGTTTTATTCTCTATTTGACTCACACTTGACCATATATATCTTATGCAGTGAGTGTGTAATCTAGACATATGGAGCATCCACATGATATCCATTTGAGGAAAGCAAAGAGAATCTTGCACTTTATGCAAGGAATCAAGACACATGGGATCCACTATGTTGGAAAATATCACCTAGAGTTATTTGGTTTTACTGACTATGATTTGGAAGGTAAAAATAATGATAGAAAATCAAATTCTGGATATGTATTTGTGCTTGCAAATGGACCAATTTTCTGGTCAACTAAAAATGAAATTTCCATTGCACTTTCTTATACATAGGAAAAATAAAGAGGAGTTATAAATACAAATACTCAACGTGTATGATTCCAAGGCATACTTGGAGAGTTTGGGATCGAATTTGAAACTTTCACAATAATTTATTATGATAATCAACATTATATTTGAATCTCAATAGACCTTGTATAGAGGCAATGAACCAAACACATAGATATCCATATGCACTACATCATAGGACTTGTGTATAATGAGGTCATTGCTCTACACTATTGTGCATCATCTGAGTAAGTTGCAAACATATTCACCAAGGAATTATCTGAGAATACATTCAATAATCTCAAATCACTGGTTGACATATATGATCACATGGTGAACACTGATTGAAGACAAGATTTCACAAAAAATGGTTGATGTCCATGTTTTGAGGGAGGATTTTCCCCTTGTAGTTTTGTCTCTTTCCTTGTTTTTATGGACAAGCAGTATGTAAGGGGTGACTAATCCTTGTTGCTAATTCCTATATGTAACAAAGAAAATTTAATTATTAAATCTAGGTTAATTAATGTAAATAAACTAAGAGGTGACTTGAAAAGTCACCTCTCTTCCCCACTTATGGTATAAATTACCGAGGCACCTATTATGTAAGGCATCTTCTACATTTTAATAAAATACATTCTACATTACGTTTTTTTACTTCTCTCTCCATTCTCCCTTTCTTATTCTTCCATTGGTATCAGAGCCTCTCGGCTCTCGGCACCAGCCACCACCACTCCCACCTCCGCTACACCCACCTCCACCTTACTTTCCATGCACTTTCTCCACCCTCCATCCTTCATCCTCCGTGCACCTGCTCCGTCCTCCATCCTCCATCCTTCGCTCTCTATCCTCTTGCTCCCTCCAAGAACACATGCTTCCTCCATGCGTGCCATCTCCCTCCACCATGATGCACACTTGCTCTCCGTGTCCCATCCTCTCCACGTCACTTACACCTCTCCACATCCATCCTCCTCTCCAATCGCTTCCTCCTGCTACTACTCCATCTACGTCTCCTCTCAGCCACCCTTCCATCATGCGCTATTCTCCACCAGCCTCCCACCCCTCTCTGCCATTCCCTTCCCTCCACGCAGTTGCCCTCCTTCCACCCCTCTCCACCAGCTCCTTCTCCTACCTTACTCTCTCTCCGCCATTCCCTTTTCTCCACGCTCCGGCTCCTTCTCCTTCATTGCTTCCATTATCGTGGTCGTTCTACCTCCCAATCGGTGCCTCCATCATTCACATTCATCCACAGTTGGCTGTTATAATAAATATTATTTAATATACTTTGTTTATTTAATATATCTTAATATTAATAATATTTATTAATATTAATGTTAATCTTTAATATTATTATTTCTTAAAAACAAAAATAAACACTATATTATAACAANATGGCGGGCTGGCATTATACAACAAATAAAAATAATTCCACGTTCAACACTGGGAAGATTCCAACAATCACCAGATCAATGGATGCTCGGTTCAATCAAATCAATGAGAAAATTAACAAGAATTATGAGGAAATCCACCTAAAAATCAAACAAAACAATGACGATTTGACATCAAAGTGGACACAATTTATGTCACGAATAGAGAATAGCTTTCTCACTCTACAAGAAGACCAAAAGAAAAATCAGGCATTGTTAACCGCCATCTTGGATAGATTACAAATATCAAATGACCTGCAACCAAACTCTCCCAGAACACTGGAGCACCCAGATCCTCTATTCAACATGTTGTCCTCAACCTCATATACACAAGGACACCAAATACGGGTGAAAGTTTAGTTACCCAAATACGATGGGGATGAGCGACAGGGCATAACGTGAATTAACGAAGCCAAGGAATACCTAGACATCCACAACATCCATTACGACCATGAGAAAATTAAATATGCCTCCATGCATCTAGAATGAAGCGCTTACAACTGGTACTTATGGTGGAAGAATACTGCAAGAATATGTTCTTACAACTGGGTTATTTTTAGGAACAACGTCATCAAAAATATTCCAAGGCGTTGAAGAAAAAGACTTCTTTTCCAAAATCACAAGGTTACAACAAAAAATAGTGTCGATGAGTACACCTTTGAATGGGAAGCATTGTCAACTCGAGTCCTAGTGTTAACCAATGACCAACGACTACAGACCTACATACATGGTCTAAAACAACACATCCGTGACAAACTAGAGTTACACAAAATCTCTACCATGGAGGAAGCATGACGTAAAGCTAGGATTATTGAAAGCAAATCCATTCATACAAATGTCGACCAAGACGAATCCAAAAAGAAACCCCTCCAATCAGGATACACGGTAAATCCAAGGTATACACTGCCTCAACTTAGGGAAGGAACAAAACCCAGTTTAGAAGCCCAGAGAATAAAAGAAGAGAAATGTAAGTTCTATGGAGACAAATGGGATCCTAAGCACAGATGCTTACAAAAGAAATTATATGCTTGTGAAGCAGAGCTAGAAGTCAATGAACCAATTGAAAACGATGTGAATAGCCAACAAGAATACCACCCAGGAATCGAGGACGACTCCCCACAAATCTCATTAGCCACTATTACTAGAATATCCCAACTACAAACATTGAAGATTGAAGGACATATAAAAAATAATAACGCCACAGTTCTCATCGACTTTGGCAACACCCATAACTTTGATAATGTTAACCTTGCTAAAGTATTTAACCTATTTATTCATCCAGTACCTAACATTAAGTTTATGGTAGCAGATGGCAAGAAGATTGAAAATGTGGGAAAATGTCACAAGGTTAAGTTACAAATGCAAGAATATTCTTAGAATCATATTTCTTTGTGGTACCACTAGGAGGAATCGACGTACTATTAGGAATACAATGGTTAGAAACCTTGGGTACATACTCTACAAATCACCAAGAACATTTTATATGGGTTCCAACCACCTCCAACACAACTAGTTACATCACATCAGATGGAAAAGCTACGTTGGAAATATGCACCAACATACATACCTCAATGTCAAGAAATGAAGATTCTAACAAGTGAAGGAGATATGGACAAACAACCAGAGACACAAGAGATAATTCAAAAACATCGCAAGGAATTTCAAGAGTTACCTATGGTGCTCCCAACAAATAGAAAAACTGAACACATAATCAAAATAGAACCAGGGATAAAACCTACCAGTAACAACCCATATAGATATCCACATCAGAGACATTGTGACAGTTCACGTAGTCATTGTTGTCAAATAAGCTTTGAGGACAAAGCTTCCTTAAGGGAAATGCAATGTAACAAAGAAAATTTAATTATTAAAGCTAGGTTAATTAATGTAAATAAACTAAGAGGTGACTTGAAAAGTCACCTCTCTTCCCCACTTACGGTATAAATTACCGGGGCGCCTATTATGTAAGGCATCTTCTACATTTTAATAAAATACCTACATTACGTTTTTTTTACTTCTCTGTCCATTCTCCCTTTGTTATTCTTCCACTATATCTCTCATATATTTGTGATATTTCACATAATTCAGGATTAAGGGGGGTGTTATAATAATAAAAAACCCTTTCCCATACTTGGGATACATTAATTAATCTTTTTGATTAATTTCCTAGGTCCTACACTGGTTAGTTGGCATCCACTTGCACCACTTGGTCAAAAATTGCCAAAAATTCCTCTAGGAGCACTCTTCATAGATTTTGGATAAGATTCTAAAAACTATACATATTTCCCATTTTAGTAAGTGTGCATTCCTACCTTATCTAGAGTCGAACTTCTTTTCAGCAGCTTTAAGGAAAAATCGGTGAAGCTAGTCACATGTCAACTGCCTTTTTTTTTTTGCACAGCTCATACTCCTTTTTTTCTCTCTTGAAAGCATGAGTATAATGCCTTTCCATCACTTATCAGCTGATACACATCATTCAACTAATTTGTGACCTTCCTGGACTGATTTGGAAAGAGTTTTTTGCACCTAGAAGGATTTTGACTTTTAGTAAGCCTGCTATTGTGAGGATTCAAATTGCCTCCTTAGATATTCAAATATCTGATGTAATTATATATTTGGATAGCCTATTATTTTATAAGGTTCGCTGATGTACACTTATGAAATGCAATTTAGTGTTATGCACCAATTTCAGTCTCCAATTTTTAGTGGATCTATGGATGTCTTCTAACAAATGTTTGTGAGTTCAATTGCACTAAGATTGGGCTTAATTTCCACAAGTTATATGTTATAATTGTCAACAACCTGGACACTTTGAAAGGGACTACACAAATACTACTATGACCTATTCATATTGTAAATAATTTAACCATATTGTTGAAGAATGTGCTCAGTTGATTGCGAAATGCAAGGCTAGGAACGTTGGAAATCAAAACCTACCTCAGAATCCCAATATGAACATATATATATATATATATATATATATATGTTGACCCAAGGGATCCAAATATTGTTTTCATAACTAGAGGAGGTGTTGCGACAGTAGCAGATCAAGAAGAGCCATATGGATAACCAATAATGCGACCAAAAACACAAAAAGAAAGCACCATTCGATTTAAAAAAAAGAAAAAGGAGATGTTCTTGGGTGCTCGACATGAGTTCATTGACGGAAATCAAGCATTGACTTATTCTACTAAATCAAATGAAGGACTGATATTGGATATGCCTCAATGATTCGACCTATTATTCTAGAAGAAATAGACATAAAAGGTTAGTAAACTGAAGGAATTCTTTAAGAGTTGTCTATCATTAATAACAAATAAAGATTTTGTCACATAATTGAAAACCTTAATAGAAGAACCTTGTTGGCATGGGAATGTTAGTTTTTCATCACATTTAAGCTAGCATTATGATCTTAGGATCTTTTCACTGAGAGAATAACAAGCACAACAATAAAACACAAGCACATCACAAGAGACAAGAGACACAACGAGTTTTCCTCGGGGAAACCATAAAGGAGAAAACCCCGCAACTTCCTCTAAGATAGAATCAACACCAAAATAGTAAGAGATCTCCCAAAACAGTAGTAGTCTTCTGTCTTCTTTCTAGTCCCAAAATTTCCTTCTCCAGTAGTGCACCACACTTGGGAGAGCAAGTGATGTATTTCACAATGTGATAAATAGAGAGACTCTCACTCTCTATTTATATTCATCCATTCACTTGAATTACCTTTTCACACGTAGGCTCAACCTAACAATTACTACTCGAGCCTACACCTTAATTAGTGTATAATAACTCAAGTGCCCCGAAACTGTGGGGACTTACCTAATGACTTGATATGACTTGATTATATTATTAATCCTCCTGATCGAAACATTGGGGCATGACCACATGACTCAAATACATAATAGAGACATCCCGGAATAAACATCGGGTTACAATATATAAGATACATAGAAGAATACATTCCGAAGTTACATATACATCAACACTCCCTCTTAACTAGGAAGGTATTCTTTTGACACAATTTTCAGCACTAGTCTTCTTCTCTGTATCAGCTGGATCATCTCGTCTTCAAGTCATCTTCGTCTTCAAGTCATCATTAGATCTGGATCATCTTCACTGGACTAGATCTGGATCATCACTCGATCTGGATCACTACCGCTGGATCATCATTACTGGATCTGGATCATCACTCGATCTGGATCAACATTGGTGCTATCTCATGATTCTTCTTGTCATAGGAAGTTCTACAGAGCCAGCCCTTTTTCATGCTAGTTGTAGGCCTACCCTCATGTAGGTCTTCGCCCAGCACTTATATCTGACCTGCGCGTTAGAAAGGCATGCCCAGCACTCACATCTGATCATGTAGTAAACTACAATCCCATCAGAAAGGCCCAGCACTCACATTCACCAACATGATAGGACACACCTACTATCATCTGTGAAATGGCTCAGCACTTACAACCACCAGCATGATAGGACACACCTACTATCATATGTGGGAAGGCACAACGCTCACATCCATCAGCATGGTAGGACACACCTACTACCATCTGTGGAAAGGCTCAGCACTTACAATCACCAGCATGGTAGGACACACCTACTACCATCTGTGAAAAGGCTCTGCACTTACAATCACCAGCATGGTAGGACACACCTACTACCATATGTGAAAGGGCACTGCACTTACAGTCACCAGCATGATAGGACACACCTACTATCATCTGTGACAAGGCTCAGCACTTACATCCATCTAGGCGGGAACACATCCTGCTCACAATGATGGAAGGGCATGCACTCATATCTAATCATGAGGGGAACACATCCCAACAATCATATCAGAATGGCCCCCAGTCCTCCTCGACTGAGCTACCTGGTAACTGACCAGGCACCTCCATTATCCTAGAGAATGGCAGTTTCCCTTACATCTGACCTGCTCGTCGGAATGGCCAACACTCACATCTGACATGGAAGGAACTTAATCCTTTAGCCATGAGCAGAATGGTTCAGCCCTTACATCTGACCATGGAAGGAACCAATCCTCTCACCATGTTAGAATGGCTCAGCCCTTGCATCTGACCATGGAAGGAACCAATCCTCTCACCATGTCAGAATGGCTACTCAGTTCTTATACTGAGTGTTCCTGGTAACTGACCAGGTGCCTCCATTCCTAGAATGGCAATTGCTCTTACATCTGTCCTACTTGACAGAATGGCTAGCACTCATATCTGACATGGAAGGGAGAAACCCTACCACCATGACAGAATGGCTCAGCCCTTATATCTGACCTACTCGTCAGAATGGCTATGGATCTCAGCACTCATATCTGACATGGAAGGAACCGATCCTCTCACCATGACAGAATGGCTCAGCCCTTACATCTGACCATGGAAGGAACCAATCCTCTCACCATGTCAGAATGGCTATGGGTCTCATCACTTTCTCTGGGAGGAAGCCTCGATCTGGAGAACACCAAGTCTCTCTCTGAAGTACTCGAAATTCAGCCTAGCCAATGGATTCGTCAATACATCAGCTATCTGTTCCTCCTTCACAACATACAGGAGCTTCACTGCTCCTCTCTGCACCATATCCCTAATATAGTGATACTTGATCTCGATATGCTTCGACCTGTCATGAAACACTGGATTCTCTGACAACTTCACGCAACTCTGGTTGTCACAAGTAGCATCTAAATGGAGATCAAATATATCAGACAGTAGCTTCCGTAGCCATACTGCCTCACAACTAGCTGAACAAGTTGCGGCATACTCTGCTTCAGTTGTACTCAGTGCCACACAGGATTGCTTCCTGCTAAACCAAGAGATCACACCTGATCCCATACTGAAGCAACATCCCGAAGTACTCTTCCTGTCGATGGCACTGCCTGCCCAATCTGAATCAACATAACCCTCCAGGTTAATATTTTGATTTGCATCGTACTTGAGCCCATAATCAATTGTACCCTTTAGGTACCTCAGAATATGCTTTGCAGCAATCAAGTGAACACTTCTCGGATCTGTCAAGTACAGGCTCAAGGTGTTCACAGCAAAGCAAATGTCTGGTCTCGTGTTTGTTAGGTACATCAATGACCCAATCATCTGACGATACATCGTAGCATCAACCGACTCTGACGAAGCATCACTCAATAGCTTCAGGTTCGATGCCATAGGTGTGGTCATGCAGTCCATCATCTTGAATCTCTTCAGGATCTCTACTGCATACTTCCCTTGTCAAAGGAAGATCCCATCTGTACTTTGCCACACCTCCATGCCTAGAACAATAGTGCATCGACACATAACAGGAGCATCACTGGTCTTCTGTCTTCAACCTTGAAGCAAAGGTTGAAATCCACTTTACTCTCAGTAAAGCCTAGAATCATCAGTAATCTTCCCATCCTGTCGTACCATGTCGAACCTCAGGATCTTTTGCAATCACTCCCTCTGAAGTGGAGCATCATACTCCCTCTGTCTTCCATTCTCTATGCACTAAAACATTCTGTAATGGAGTGATAAGTAGTATCCATCTAGGATCACTGGATACTAAGATCCTCTATCTTGAACTTCTTCAAAAGTTCATCTTGCACCCATCTGTGAGCTTGTCATCCTCTATCAACCTTGTGGCAAAGGTTAAGATATTCATCAAGCTCATCATGTATGCGTAATCCCATGGGTGTCTTCTGAACTCGTACAAAGCCTTCTTTCATTTGCACACATGATTATGCATGTCATGTGACTTCACTTCTATTAGCTGTAAATGTTTCTTTGTAGACTATGCCTTCTCTTCATGAGAAGCCTCATGCTACGAATCTTGCTTTGTATCCGACGATGTTTCCATCTACTGCATGGTGGAACTATGAACTTCTCTTCAGGTCTCGATACTACGCCTAGACATCATTCTTCTTGAACTGATATTCCCTTTCTTCTTGGTGGATGGAAGGTTCTGCATCAATGATGTCACTGCACTCATCATATTATTCTTTGTCTTTGAACTGTCGTCACTTGTTCTTCGGAACAAGTCTTCATTCTTCTTTGCTTGTAGGCGATTATGTATGCGATCTTTCCTACAAGACA